>JAMBLF010001436.1:0-89058 GCA_030578115.1 Leucoptera coffeella | reverse complement strand
TTTTCCCTCACCGTTAGCGACTGTAAATTATGTACGAAAATGAAAATCACATATTTTAAATTTCATTCATTGGTACATGCCAGAGTCGGGATTCGAACCTAGGACCCCTCATACGAAGTCCGATGTCTTACCCACTGGACTATATAGCCGATAGACCCATACCTAACATGCCTTCGAAATTTCGGAGATGGGCATTCAAGCCCCTGACTACCCCGCCATAATAAAAAAGGGAGTGTGTAGACCCAAGTCGTGAAACGTATGTATGAATGTATATTTATTTTACTTTACTAAAGTTGTTTGCATTATAAAACGTGTTTGATTTGCATTTCGCTAGGGCGGCATAAACTGTGAAAGCTGGTACCGAAATAACTTTCACTGGCCGTAAGTGGCTGCCCACTTCAGTTGCATCGGCCTAACCACCCCCGAGGGGGGATATAAAAGAGTTGCTCTCGAGCCTACAACAGAGATTCCTATGTACTTGTCGATATTTTAATATTCAGGTTATACAATTATGAGGAATTAATATAAAGAGTATTGTAATTTCTGATTTTGATTAAATACAATCAATGAAAGGCATTCTTAAATATATCGACAATTATTTTTCATGTTGAAAATAAATTATGTATCGATTGTACTCATATTTTGAGTATAAGAATTAATCTATTGTATGCTGAATCATTTCTTTTCGTATCGACATACGGCCACCCCATCCTTGCGAGTTTCAAAGACGCATTGACGCCCCGTGCGGCAGTGTGCGGTGAAAGGGCTGGGCTATCGCACGTCCGTTTCTATCGATCCCCAGATTAGTAAACGGTGCCGCGAGTGACTGAACCGATCACGTCACAGAATCGATAAGTTTTATAGCACATTACCAAATACTTTCGGAGAAATTGTCAAAGATTTAGGTGACGGTTGTAAACTATTCCCTAGTGGCGAACGAACGTCAACACTGTAGCCATAGTTACACCACAACCTGGTGTGATTTTGATTAGATTAACAGTCTTTTTTATGGCTAAAAGTATATAAAGTAATAGCTTTTGCGTATATTAGCTAAGTTTTAATGTAATTAATGGTGACAATAACTAATTTAGGTGAAAAAGTAAAAAAGAAAATAGGACAATGGGTAACGGAATGAACAAGGTGAGTAACAAAGTTTTAGTCAATGCTAACCTTGAATTTGATGGGTATGCAGTAGCATTTCCGATTGCAGGTCTAAATTACGTAATGTTACTTGTTAACCTACAGATAGTTACACAAACTAAACACAGAACTTCGAGGTTGAGCTTTGAATAACACAGTGAATAAAATTATCCCAGGTGTTAGTTATTTTATTAAATTACTTGGTCTACATAAGAGCCATTGCATCGATTAATAATTCGAGGATAGATGCAAAGGAATTCCATCGTTTAATAATTTTATCGAGCCTCTCAGATAAATCTATGCTACAACACACGAGGACGAGACAATTAGAAATAAGAACAATGTAATAAAAACATTTTGACGACCTCCGTGGCGCGATCGGTTAGACACCTGAACGCTAATCGTCCCGGGTTCGATTCCCGGTGGAGGCAGAGTTAAGAACTACGCTTTTCTACTGCGTTCCAGTCTGGTCGTTGATTATATATGGTATATATGTATTTATCTATATATAATATGTATACATTTCTTAAATATACGTTGACTAGTACCCTTAAAACAAGTCTTCAAAATGTACTTACCAAGGGGCTAGTTCAATTGGTGTAATAATGTCCAATTATTATTATTATTATTACATGTTTTCTTACCATTGAACATTCAAGTGAAGAGGTTTACTGGTCAATTCAAATATCAATATTACATCTTAAATAAAAATACTATTTGTAGAGATATCTATTTAGCTCTCTTCACTCTAGAAAATATAATTAAAACTTCAATATTCTTTACTGTTTTAAGAGGGCATAAACATTAACGACTTAGCCGTTGCTGGGCACTCAAAGGTTTAACTGTCCATCTCCGGAAGCTAAGGAGTTAGCGATTCTGTGGCTACCTCGAACAAATGTGTTCCCAGATGTGACAGCTGGTAAACCGTGCTAACAATTACAAGTACTCCGTATTAGCTATCCCAAGGTAGTTTTCTGCACATTGTATTCCCCGACCATTGACATGGATGAAATATTATTGTACATAAATAATGTATAGTTTGCTGTACAAGATATCATTAATATTATGGAATAATAATTGTGTAATATTGATAGCCTATCGCCAAATGGATTTACTTTACTTTAAATCTTTAAGTCGTATGCTATAGCATACTGGGAAGAAAGACACTAAATGTAAACGAAAAAAAAATTACATATGATTGTCATGACGTTGGAAAGACAAACGTGTTCACGGCCCTTGCGGGGTAGTCAGAGTTCCAGATTTCCCTATCCATCCGCCATCCCAGTGGTGGTTATTCTATGGCCACCTTGAACTCACATACTGACCAGATACTGAGTACTCAATGTGGCAGGCAACCCATGTCGCCTTTTACAGCACGAATTATTACTTGTTCGGGGAACATGTAGTTTTCCTCACGATAATTTACTTCACCGTAGTATTCATGAAGTTAACCTTCCGAAAAATAAAAAAGAGGAATGTTGCATAACAGCTGAACCCAGATTGAATGGAAGCTGGAACAAACAACACCTGTGGTTCGTGTCTCAGCGAAATGGAGAAGATATTAAATAATTTATGGCCCCAAGCCTGCCGTATTGGGACAACAGTTTTATTTTATGGCATGTTCTTAAGTTATGACACAGATTTATTTAATAATATTTCATTCATAGAGCTGCCTTTATATTTACCATAAGCATGTTTCAGGAATTATGGCACTGAAACTTTCGTATGGCATTTTTTTTATTATACTTTCTAGAATACTGCTTTTATAGACTGTAAATGGAACATTATGTTATTGGCGACGATTTTCCCAGGAATTTAAGCCGACTGAACTTGCAAACAACCAAGTCAAGTCAAGAACATCTATAAATACACGTAGCAAACAAATAATTGTTAACATACTTCGTTGGGTGTAAACAGAGCAACTACGAATATTCGTAGTACTTACTATTTTTACACTGACATTTTGTAGACGACTTATGTTTTATGAACACGTAGCACCTACATTTTGTTTGATAAGGGTTCAAAGAAAAATGTACAACCTTAGTCTTACGTGCGTAAGTTGTTATTGTAACAAAGCCAACATTTTATAATCCTCTTGAGAATAATGCCAAAACCTTTTTAGAGAGTTAAGAGTATTTTTTCTTTGTTCCCGTGAATCAATAGCCTTGAAGTAAAACTTTTGGTCTAAGTAGAGTCATTTAAGATGATAAGCATCTGGAATTGGTAATTTAGTCTTTAGCAACACCAAAAAAATAATTAGCGTTGTGAAAGATTAGAAATGTTTTTGTAACGTATAGGAAGCTAAATTTATTTGTGTAACACATAGTTCAAGTACTCGATCCCCAAAGGAAGGGGTACTGAGAGATAAAAAAGAACCATTCCATAAATTAATTACATATGTTCCAACCTAGCCCGACAAAATTTTATATTTAAGTGAAATATTTAAATTTATCCTGAAGAATTACAAACGCGAAGCCCAAGCAACATAACACAGATATCAAGTAAATAAAATGAATATTCGACGAAATACTGAAAATCTCAAGCACTAAAACAGAACGACAAACTTGACCCCATTGCACTACAAATCCTTGTACCAAAAACTTGCTAATATTTAATTCGGAACTCCTGAAGTCACGTCTCGTCGCTGAGCAGCTGTTTGGGAAATGGAGTAACTTCCTGTTCCTGAATAATTGAAGTGGCTTCGCTACATCTCTGTTTACATCCCATTTGTGGCTATTTGGCAAGGAGTTTTACTGCATTACATGATAATATAACTTTGTGATTCCATCAATCTTTTGATTAAATTGAGCCACCTGGTATAAAATGTACTTGTTTTACCTAGTACTAAACCATGAACATTGCCCAAGACTGTAAAGTATTTTTGATTAATCTAGGGTTGAGATACCTGCTGAATGTATGCGTTGGTCACTTAAAATTAATTATTACCACACAACATGACAAATGTGTTCACTCAAGCACATGTTAAAGTGTTAATAATGAAAACAATAACTAATAGTTTGGCAATATAGTTATTATTTGATTGGTGCGATATCGTAGTAATAACCTTCCTTTAATGCGATCTTCTTTGTCGATAGTTTCCCTTGTGCCATTTTATGACTTTAAGTCTCCTAAATTGGCTGTTTACTATCTAGCTGGTGTTCTATGAGTATCAGTTACATTAAGCTGACACTATTGAGAACATGTAATTTCTATATTTTACATAGAATAGAGTTAAGCTACATATTTTATACACTTTTAATAAGCAACACAATAATCTAACTTACGTTTTATGATCATAAACCCTTTCGGGGTATACCAGTAAATTCTTAAAGCATTCAATTAATATTGTATAACATAGTTTCATTGTAATTTACAGCATAGGCAATTGGTGTGCCAGATATCACGTTTGAACTTCAAGATGTTCCATTGCCAAAGTCGTTTAATCTGAAACTTTGTTACAGGTGCTTACGGGCTTATACGTTGGCAACTATCGCGATTCCAAGGACCCAGTCCAACTAGATCGATACAAAATAACACATATCCTCTCTATTCACGACACAGCGAGACGATTACATTCAGTAAGTACATAATCATAGCTTGTATCACAAACATCTTTATGAAAGCACATAATTTAGCGGGAGATTTTCATAGCTTAAAGAGTTGTAAAGTTATGAGGGTAGCCTAATAAGAATAATCACGCATTTTATATATAAGGATAATAATAGAAGTCATAATTTACGTTATACGTATCAAAATTAATACACACGTATCTATACGTTCGTCATCTGAAATGTACAGTAAATTATAGAACGGAAAGGCGTTGTTAGACGAAATCACTTAATCACCACTTACAACCCACCAAAAACAAATTATCCTTTTACAATGTATCGAAGTACTGGTATAGGAAATAGTATTTTTCCTATACCGATCCTTCATGAACTGTCAGTGCGGATAAAAATAAATACGACTAAATCTGGAGTTTGAAGAGAAAGTTTTAAGGATAATCTTATCAACTACCATCTTGGCTTATTTATTACCCCATTTACGTCTTTATTCTTGTTATGTCAAGGTTACATTATTCAGTTAACTCAATTACAACAGCCCTCTGACCTCATTACATAATAGTGTTAAACACGTGCACTCAATTCGATGGAACTTTATTTGCACATTCAAGTTATTTATAGTTTTTCCTGCAACTGCTGAGAATAACACTCGTTTCATTGAAATAAGGATTAGTTTGCATTTGACTCGACAAGCGCTGAGCCTGACAAAGCCTGTTTTCACATTGCTGACAGAAAATTTAAACACACGAATTACGCACAAAACCTGAAATAGCCTAGAATTTACTCGAATTGTTTACTTTGTTTTTATTATATTTCATACATACACTATATGACTCCGCATTGGGATTCTGTTGAACCCATGTGTTAACCAGATATTCAGCACCTAACGTCATTAGTGGTAAACTGTATCGGTATTTTTAATCACTGGCTAATATCTGCTCCGAGGAATAAGCAGTTTTTTAACGTAGTTAACGTTTCACAATTAATTGTCATTCGCTTTTGTGTGTATAAATTTTGAAAACTTATTTCCGTTAGTCAAGATTGAACTTTGAACCTATTGATTCAGGCGCAAAGACGCTACGAAGCCACACCAAGTACACTTTTTCTGGCAAGGTACTCGTATTAAGAAATTTAAGGAAAAGGCTCGATAACATTGAGGCGAAAGTTGCGATGGGCGTTTAAGCAGAAGACATTGTGATAAATGAATACTTGTACGCGAAATCTCTGTAATTTATATACGTCAAGGCGGCTAAATCCAAAGATTTAGATGCAGAAAAAGGAAGACCTATAAATCTTCACAAACATAATGCTTTTAGTTTGTATAAGTCGGATTGAGTTGACTACAAATATCCCATGATTGGGGCTTATTAACCACTAACGTTCAAGGAATTACGAGACTAATTTTATTTTTAAAAATACTTGTTACATTATGCAATATAATAAAACATTTATAATTTTTAAACTATAACACATTGTTATATAACATTACATATATTTATACACATATTTATTTACATTATTATTATTATTTCACTTGATTATTGCTGATAGTACCTTCTAGCAAAACTCCGTTGAAGTGATTTGCCAGACAGAAACCTAATAGATATTTTATCTTCTATTTAAGTACCAAACAAGAGCCATATGTATGACAGCATCTTACACTGCTGGGAGTTCAATCCGATTCAAATTAGTTAAGAAACATGAATATTTTAACTAAAGCCCCAATTAAAATTCCTTTATTAAAATCCGTGGGACTAAATAAGGTTGGAAAGCCCTAAGCTGACTTTCATTTGCATATTTAAACTTTGTCTAGAAAGGTTCATTCGGTTTTATTCTTACACTTTAATGAAGGTTTTCCTGTTCCTATTTTCATTCTCATTAACGTAAAGAATGAGACCTACTCGGGCTTTAATTACAAATCTACCTCTATCGTTGTTGAGTGCATATGGTTTTGCTAGGTTGATCTGATTATGAGAATCTTCGCTGAGATTGTATGAACTGTGAAATATACCAATAATTAGGTATTAATAAAAAATCTTTCACATACAAACAATAAGGACTGAAATAATCGTTAAAAATGAGTGATAACTATTATCAAGGAAATATGTAGAAAAAAGTAACCTTGCGTGACAAAAATTAATAAAAAGATTATTGTTTTGTATGGGCATTGTTAAATGAATAATATAATAATGAATGATAATTTGCATATTATTATATGATAGATAAAAAAACTTTTCATCAGTGATTAGCATGGAAAGAACTTTAAGTACGAACTGTATAGAGACAATAAATCTATAACCACCTTCAATAGGTAGGTAGTATTTGCACAAACAGTGCCTCGGCATGAAAATGTATTCTAGGTCACACGCTAACACACATTGCATTCGAGGGAAACCTTTTTCATATTTCAAATCTCTTTGAATCGGTAGTTTGTTAAATGGATTGTGCGAGTTTTGTGTTTTTTCTTGGTACGTTATCAAAGAGCACAAATGCAGTTATTTTCAGAATTAAAATATTATACATAATAAAAACTAAATATTGTCCCGGTAAAATTTGATGGTCTACATATATTTAGGTATAACAAGCTATATATTTTTTTGTCGTCTAGATGTTCAATGTTAACAATGTTCTAGGTTACCACTAATAAACCCTGAACCTGTCAGTATATTTTACGGGCTAAAATATAGTATGAATTCAAGAAAGCACTAACCAAAATTACCATATTCAATAGAGCAAAACTTTCTTCAGATTGTAATAGAAAGCAATCAGTCATGTTTTCGTAAGATTTATGGAACGAAATACGCTTGGTTACCGAACGTTCTTGGTACCGAAATTTATGACAAGTCATCAATGCTTATTTGTTGCCACGCAAATAGAGAAAAGCTTCAAGGCGCCGTGTTAAATACAGTTACTTCACTTTAGAAGACCCTGTAACTGCCAAGTATGTACGCAGAGAAGGATGTCATTGAAGTGAAAGTGATTTGCCGAGATTGGAGAATATTAATAAAGTGAAAATCTGTTGCTGGGACCGGGAAAATAGGTGTCCGTAATTTCTGACTCATTTGTTAGGAGACGGAAGTGACTTATAAATATATGTTTTCAACTATGAAGCCCTATTTTAATCATGACACTTTGCTGGAAATAAAATGCGTTTTTTGTGGCACCTGCCTGAAGAACTATAAACTTGGACGCATTGTTATAATATATTTAATACTGAACATTGTATGCTATCACCATCAAAGGACTAAGGGTAAACGAATTTTGTTTGGCGATTTGGTGATCTGACATTAAGGGCGTAACGACCCCAATGTTAATGCTTAAGGTGACCAGGACATTCAATTAAACAATTCGACGTAGCTCAGTTGTTTGGGGCTTGGCTCTGTATCAGTGGGTACAGGGTTCAAATCCCGTTTGAGCATGTACCAATGGAAATGAAGTTTAATGAATTTCTATGTACATTTTCGTAATAAAAACACATTTACGAAATGCGTTGAATTATTATACGGTGAGGGAAAACATCGTGAGGAAACCTACCTGTTCGTCGAACAGGTAATAGTTAGTGCTTGTAAATGGCGACATGGCTGACCACCTGTCACATTGAGTACTGACTATCTGGTTAACACGAGGGTTCGAGGTGTCCATAGAATTACTACCTTCGCAATTGCGGAGATGGACACCTGAACCTCTGACTACCCCGCAAGGGTTAATGGTCGTGAATGCGTTTGTTTGTTTTTGTTTTGTGACCAGGACATTTGTCTTCAAGGTATCGTCCACCCTAAAAGGGGTAATGGACGTGAGCAAATGTTTGTAATTTAAACAGTAACTTTTTCAATATACACAAACAGTGAATTGAAGAGTTAATATATTACATGTATATATTTTTTAATACCCTGTGATCTATATCGAATTGTTATTGTGAAGGTTTTTTATAGTATACAATTCGTCTATTTTTATTCCTTATTAACAGGGTGGTAATATACGCGTGTGTGCGCGTGTATGTCTATGCATTTGCGATATGGTTTTCTTATAGTTTCATGGAACGCTATACAATATTTAACACTGACTGCTACTCGTAATAAAGAAAACCGTTAGTCTATCAGACTTTTGACGCATTAATAAAGCGCAAATATGAAATGATGTAACGATGATTCAGCGTCATAAAAGGAAAATTCTAATTTGTTAAAAGCCTAGCTCTGCTAGTACTTTTTCGCCTACACCAGGCCTGTAGTCATAACTTTCAGAAAGATTGTCCTAATGAATTCACAGGTAGTATTGTGATCTCATCTTTAGATTAATTTACAATGAAATTCATATTATTTTTATTTGACTTATAACAAGAAAATATTTACTTCCACCTGAGTTTTAACCTATGAATATATATATATATATATATATATATATATATATATATATATATATATACAGGGTGACAGATTTGTCACTGGCAATATTTTAACCTGGCTATCAGTAGCACCTATAGAACCCATTTTCATAATAAAAAAGGTAGGAAATTTTTGGAAATTTTGGACAATTTTTTTAATTTTCATTTTAAATTTTCTGTAACATATGGGTACCCTATTAACGTACTACTTGCCAAGGTCATGTTCATTCATAAATTGTAAGTTTACATTCTCTATGGTAATCTAGTGTTTGTGGACCAGGAGCGTCTTGAATGAAACTTTTTTCATTATTGAGAGATTGTTTTCACAGGTTAGGACGCCAATAGAACATACTTATGTGGTTTCCTTTAAACATTAATTACGACAATGTTACGCACTATTCTTGTATTTAATCCAAATAATCATCACTGCACACAAAAACACAACATGAACATTAGCCGGTTATGGATTGTACTTAATTTAATCGCGTAATTATTCTATGCTGGTTACTAATTAATCTCCCTTTAGTTTACGCTTTTATAAGTTCTTTAAAACATTTGATTCCATTAAATGTTTTAATTCTCGACAATTATAACCTCAAAAGCACTTCAGTAATTAATTTCATTTCCACTAAAGTATGAATACATTCACATAACTAAATCATGTTTTACTTTCACAAAATTAATAAACATAATCTACCATTGTTGTACTATGAAATAGCAATTTAACATTAAATTATAAATTCAGACGTCAAAAATACTTTTAACCGCCATAGCGTTGTAAAACAAACAATCAAATAAATAAATTAGCCACAGATAAAATAAAGATGAAGTAGAGATCGCGTCATACAGCCAGGGTAAAGTGCATTACATTTCATACTTTCGACTTACTACGAGCATAAATATTTTGTATGATTAATTAATAAATATACATGAGATGAAGAATAAACAATGATAAGTAAATCATTAATAATAAAATTGTTTATTTCACTTATGTGTTAATACTATTTTGTCACTAAAAGTACTTGATACTTCAAGTACTTTTTAAGACATGTAACCAGGCCATTAAATCAATGTTATTACTCTATGTTGAATTGAAATTGAATTGTTTATTGTAAAAAATTTTAGCAACGGAATTCGCAAGATGATAATAAGTTTTGAAATTATTTGTTATTAGTTGTAATAACTATCGATACGGATTAAAATGAACAAAAATCGAAGAACTAGTGAAAGGAAATTGTTTTTAGCATCATGTACCATTGTACATGATGCTAAAATGCTATGTGATGAAATCGATGTGTTTTGATAATTTTCATTGGTGGCATGTAATGTTCAACCAACTTTTATGTTCTTGTGTATTAAACAGCAGGTAAGCCGTAGTGATGATTAACGACGACTTTTCTTCATACCCTAGAACGGCATTGGGTACAACAGAAATGAGAGTTTACAAAAAAAATTAAATTTTACTTGGATGTTTTGTTGTTGATAGTTGTTTGCTTTGTTGTTGATAGTTTTTTGTTTTGGGTGTTGAAAGATGTTTAATTGGATGAGAACTTATGAATGAAATAATGTAGGGCGTCCACGTATTCTGAATTGGCTCCCAAACTTTGAGGAGGCTTTTCTCCATATTTTTGTACTGGAGGGTACTAAAATAATTAAGCCAGGCCGCATAATTTTGATCATATAATCTACCCTTGAAGTATTGCCAGTGATGAAAATTTCACCCTGTATATATATATATATATATATATAGTTAAAGTTGCCTATCTGTATATTTTAACGCTGTGTATTTTCCTACGTGAGCTTCATATGTACTTTTACTTTTTAAAATACAATTATTGTCATTAGTACATATAAAAACAAAACGCTATTAAAGCCAAGAAGAAAAAAGCAATCTTGTCTGCTCCTCTGCCGCCTATTAAAGAC
The DNA here is from genome assembly GCA_030578115.1 of Leucoptera coffeella. NCBI lineage: Eukaryota > Metazoa > Arthropoda > Insecta > Lepidoptera > Lyonetiidae > Leucoptera > Leucoptera coffeella. The sequence continues at coordinate 78,051 of JAMBLF010001436.1, read as the reverse complement.
GCGCTTATCTAAATTAAAATATTTGAACAAGTAATAATGGAGCTCTTGAAGAAACGTAATATTCCTCCGTTGTTATTATTGTATTTTGGTTTCATTCGACTCCACGAATTGTGTGGGCGTACTACGACAATTTGTTCGTAGTATAAACTAATATTCTATAATATGGCACGGGTTATTACGAACACATATAATGATAATTCAATTTCAAACACATAGTGTGTTTTGCTCACAAACTTTAGTTACTCAAATAATCTAGTAATGAAAATATATGTTCGAGTAGATTTAAACATTGACGTGTATGTACATTCAAGTTTCCCAATTTAGCCAAAAGAGTTTACCGCCATCGAACATGCGTACGTAATTCAGCATTGATTATTTGTTCCTTTTGTTTTTAGGATAAACACTACCTATGTATAATGGCGTCAGACTCGCCTGACCAGAACCTGACCCAGTACTTCAGCTTGTGCAATGACTTCATCCACGCTGCCAGACTCAGAGATGGAAATGTGCTCATTCATTGGTAAGGACAGCAATTAGAATGTTAGAATGTAGATTATTGATATAGTCTCGTGCTAGTCGAAGAAATTTTACAGAATTATTACTAGATGTCTTTCTTCCCAGCATGTCTTTCGTATTTCGTTGTTTATTGACGTTGTTTTAGCAACCTGTTATCAAAGTTCCATAATGCTATCACAAACAAGAGTAATGCTGTTATGACCAGTTTAACAACACTGAAAAGAAACTAATGCATAAAGTCTTAAACAATAGTCTCCGTTCTATTCGTAAGGCCATCGCCTTTGTATGAAGTCATACTCATACTATAGACGTCCTCCGACCTCAGTGGCGCGATCGGTTAACCATTTGAACGCTAATCGTAAGGTCCCGGGTTTGATTCCCGGTGGAGACAATATTAAGAATTATGATTCTCCTCTGCTTTCCATTCTGATCGTTGATTATAATTAAATGTATGTATTCATCAATATATAATTTTGTATATATTTCTTAAGTATAAGTTGACCAGTACCCTTAACAAAAGTGTTGAATGAATTTACCAAGGGGCTAGTTCAATAAGTGTAATAGTGTCCAAAATATTATTATAATTAGGTAGTACTCGTATGTATAGCAAGCGGTGAATCGGTCAAAATGTGCGCTAATGATCGGTAATGTAATAACCGCTCTCTACTCCGTTAATGAGTCATTTGTCATTGTCAAGTCCACATTGTTAGTTAACGTTCGTGGCAGACTCACGCTTTAGTATGTACATATAAAGTACATTAACTAATTGAGCATGTTTTAAAGTAAGTACCTTTATGTTTAAATGTTCACCGTCACGACCTAAAGACCGAAGGGGCAGCTTTAAAAAACTATAATACAAAGAATTCGACGTTGTTTGGGGCTTGACTCTGTATCAGTGGGTACAGGGTTCAAATCCCACTTGAGCATGTACCAATGGAAATGAATTTTAATGAATTACTATGTACATTTCCGTAATAAAAACACATTTACGAAATGCATCGAATTATACGGTGAGGGAAAACATCGTGAGGAAACCTACCTGTTCCCCGAACAGGTAATAGTTAGTGCTTGTAAATGACGACATGGCTGACCACCTGTCACATTGAGTACTGACTATCTGGTTAACACGTGGGTTCGAGGTGTCCATAGAATTTCTACCTTCGCAATTGCGGAGATGGACATCTGAACCTCTGACTACCCCGCAAGGGTTAATGGTCGTGAATGCGTTTGATTTTGTTTTTTTGTTAAAATACAAAGAACATTTTGTCATACGATTTAGAACATTGGTCAACATGTTTACCCGGCTTACAATAGTAAGCACCTACATGTACTGTTTGTGAATACGTAAATATGTAACAGGATCTGGACATGAAAATCCTTTATCATCGATATGAACTTAATGTGAGATTAAGGATCTTTTTTGAATGTTTTATAGATAAATGGTTGTCTCATTGCAGCTTAGCGGGTATGTCTCGCAGTGTGACAGTAGCGGTGGCGTATATCATGTCTGTGACGCCATTAAACTGGAGAGAGGCTTTGAAGGTTGTGCGCGCCGGCAGAGCGGTGGCCAATCCCAATTCAGGGTTTCAAAGGCAGTTGCAGGAATTTGAGACTTATAAGTTAATAGAAGTAAGTGTATAATGAGTTTTTTTTTAATAGTTTATAACGTAGATATGTAGAGGTTGAGAGCTACATGCTTGCGTAGTACTTTTTGATGTTATACAAATTATAATAACAAAAACCTCTCCTTGCTTTTAAAATAAACAATTAAAAAGATCTTAATTATAGTTTCATGTTGCGGATGAATCCAACCTTGCTGTCAAACCAAATAAATAGGCAAATTTCTACGAGTACATGCAGGCTTATGGGCCCAGAACTAAAATGAAAATGGCACTACAAGTTATATTAATTACACGTTTGAATACACAGGAACGTCGTAGACTTAAGGAAAGATATCCATCTCTAGCACTAACTGATAGCGACATGGCGGAATGCAGAGTGATGTTAGACTCCTACCAATCTATGCTCAACCAAAGAACGATTTGCGAAGGGAAGTGCTCAATGGGAAGAGAATGTCCTACCGGTAAATACTTAGTCATTAATATAAATAAACGTTGCAAAACATCAATAACAAGTATTTTGCACTCCAGTATTTAAAAGTACTAGTAATTATGTCATAACAAATATTTACCATTATTAACAAATGTTTTTGTGGAAAACCGTTATAATAAGATAGAAACTGAATCCGACAAGATGTTCTTTAAAATTATTCATTCCCTCCCTTTTCAAGGATTTATAAACTAAATGTGCTCTTTGTAGATTTGCATATATGAGTAAATGGAAAACTCCAAATAGAACATTGAATCATAGCACTTAATTTATGTAACCCCACATTTTTAATGCATTTATTTTAGAATACTTCGCACTTAATCGCCAGACGACATTTACATCAAATCCCCCCTTTCGTGTTGTTTATGTGTGCTTGTTTCTATCCAGACAAACACACACAATAACTCGTTTCGTAGGTGTGTGCCGAACCGCTTCGAAGAGGCAGCCGCGACCCCGACGGCCTTCCACGTCACCTGTCGCTGAAGAAATGGCTTCCACCACCATGAAGCGGTCACCGTCGAATCTTTCCACTTGTTCCACGGCCTCTGGTTACAGACCAAGGTCCTCTCCAGCAGGCTTGTACAGTTATACCGGAGGTCAGTTGAAAGTTTACACTGTGCTACATATTGTAGGTTTTCAAATTATGTAATATTAAAAATTCACGTTATGTATAAACTTGTGTGTGTACACAAATTCCTATGTCGTAAATCATGTTTTTTAATTTCTTTTAGGGTGACTAGAACCTCAGAAACGAAATACCTGCTCGTTTATCTAAAAAAAATACCTTTAAACATATTACTATCACGGATGTCATAACGATTATCGTTCCATTTCATTGCCATTAGAATTCCTATAGAGATGCTAAAGATATGTAAGAAAGTATTTTGTCTCCAAGTTTCTGTCCATCCTGCAGTGAATTGAAAGAGGCGCTGTTTTTCAAGTGAATGCATAAGCGAAAAAGCTAACGACGGTTAAATATTTTTATCTCGGAGTTGATGTTGCAAATTGTCTAATTATGGAAATAAGCCATTAGAGAAAATGATTGCAATGAAACCCTCATTCGAAACGAAATCTTTTGAAAAGGTTTTGGTTCTACACAATTTGTTTGTTCACTACTTCGTAACTTATGTAGCATTTTGTTGAAATATTATACTACATATGTAATTTAAAAACATTGTTAAAATTTATTGCTGAATATAAAACATAGACCGTGATATTTCTAAATACATTTTAAGAAAAATAGATTCTGAGGAAATCTTTCAAATAATAGATTCCATCACAACCCTGTTAGTTGCGCTAAATGTTACCCAGGGGATATCATGAATTTAACGTATACGCACTACACAAAATAACCAACAAAAACTGCATATTAGACCTAAAACAAATAATAAATAATCTCCTCAGCTATATGTTTAATATAACACATCTATGAAATTTCGGAGATTGGCATTCAAGCCTCTGACTACCCCGCCATAATAAAAAAGGGAGTGTGTAGACACAAGTCGTGAAGCGTATGTTTATGTTATGTTTGTTTGTACTATGTCTATAACTATATGTGTTTATATTCTATGTATTATTACATAAACAGCATCCGCCAGACCAACCCGTTCAGCGTCGGGCCTTTGCATAACCCGCGTGTCAGACCCCGTGGGTACCGGGTCTGCCGTGGCCGTGGGCGGTACAGAGTACACGCGTCGGAGAGCCGCCTCCGCTCCGTCCACGCCAGCACCCACTCCGCCCGGATCTCCTAGAAGGGTCATGCCGTCCAGGTGAGGGAAATAAATTAGATGAAGTCTTAGAGTTGCATACTGATTAGTGGTCCGTCTACGATTACTCAGAAATGGATATTGAAATACATATATGACGCAGTATTTAATGATATATTTCAATAGCCATTTTTGAGTAAATGACGCAGTATTTAATGATTATAACTAATTTTATCGTCGCGCATTTTATTGATAGCTATAGCACAGATAATATAATACTACAGGTTATAGCTATTATGTTAGTTTCACTATTAGCCACAACCTGGTCACCACCGCCGCTTTGTTGTATTCAATTGTCTAATGTAGGTCTATATTTATTTAGTGCAAAAGGTTTTAATTCATTAACACTAATTTCCATTTTGCGTATGAGTTCTAATCAAATCATGCACCCACTTGCGCTAGTGAATCAATATTGCTTTTCGAGATGACACATGCCATTCATACGGAATATTGGTGGTCAATCGATTTCATTTACCCCTAGTTATTTCCTGCGACATTCTGATAAAAAAGATATTCGAATCGATTTTTTTACATCATTCTTTTTACCTTCATTGATCTGTTATGTTTCATATACTCATATTAGGAAGAGAGGTTGCGCATGGATCATTCCGTCTGTGCAATGGGACGAGAACACCATATCGGCACCAGCATCCGATGCATGATCATTCCACCGCCTGACTCACTTTGGATCTTTCATTAGCAGCTTGGATCAGCGTCTGTCGTTTCATGACCACCAGCACAGGTTATTATATGGCATTTCACTGTGTAATGTATGTTGATTAGCACTTGCATATCAATTAGATAAGGTAATTATAAGTAATATTTAGTTATTGTTTTCATATGAAATGTATTAATAAATTAAAGTACTTACTTACCTAGAACTAAAAAAATGTTGAAGACAAAAAGACGAACGCGTTCAGGACCAGTAACCTTTGCCGGATAGTCAGAGGTTCAGGTATTCATCTCCGCAATCGCCGAGGTAGTAATTATATGGCCACCTTGAACCTACGTGTTGACCAGATAGTCAGTGCTCAATGAGACGGGAAAGGTAGATTTCCTCACGATGATTTCCCTCACCGTAGTGTTCGATGTATTGCGCAATTGTATGTTAAAGTCAAACACGATACGCAATTAGACTATTTCTGCAAATTCAAGTCAAGTATAATCTTCAAATATTCCATTTCAGATCCAGAGCAATACAACGATGTTCCTAGCAATATGGGATTTTTGAGCAATTTGACTCATACAGATGCTGATGTGTAATACAAGAAGCTCCTTATCGGAAATTTCTTATCCAATCCAATTGCCAAAGGTTACAAAAGGAAGACATTTCATACGACATACACTCGATGTGAACTTTGATAGTATAATATGGCTTCCGTGCAGAATTATATAATACTATTTGGTTCAATTAATAAATATGTGTGTGTTTTTAAAGCATAGGGTAATAATATAGGTGGAAGTTATTATAAAATAGCAATGTAAGATACTACTAATTACAGTAATGACTTCGCATTACTTTAATGGAGAGTTTCAATGCCTGAGGGATAAGGAACATCTAAGTAATTACAATTAATAGTGGATTATTTATTCATAAAAAGTAAAGTAATATATGAGTGATTATTATTCATAAATAAAGTGGAAAACTTGATAAAATTAATGAATATGTCGCGAACGTATCAAGAAATTCGTGTGGATTTTCTATCATGTATTTAAGAATAAAAGAGGCAACGAAATAATGAAATTAATGCGTGCATCTATAAGTTACCTTTATTATTTCTCTAAGCAAAAATTAATTAAATCGCTTAGGTATTTATGAAAAAAGAGTGAGTCTACATCGTTTTAAGTAGGTTTTGTACTGCTTAGGAAAAAAGTAAACAAATAATTGGTAGAAATTTCTAATTCTCAAGTAGATATTTCTTATCTTCTATCTTTATAATAGAATAGCTAGTGCATGTGCTTAGAAAAAAATAACAAAAACAATTTGTGATATCTTAAGAATCATTATGATAAATAATTAATGATAAATCTGCGTACTAGCAAAAGTATAAAACCTTCGTGAAAATTATCTATTTTCCGAGATATCTTCATATTTAACCGAGAATTTTATTATGCAACTACATACATATTCAAGTCCTTCAATCCGTTTTGAATTGAACTGAACTTTGGAGATATAATATTATATTATGCATCTAATGAGAAAGTTATTAAAAATTATTATGCAGATTCAGAATGAGTACGACACAGATTTAAAGGGTAACTGATAAGCTTTATATATCACTAATACCTGAACACTTATATTCAGAACTTTTTAAAATCTAATATTTAGATATAAACTACTGTTCTAACTAGATTTTTCTGTAAACTTTTGCTATTACTAGGTAGAGCTTAGCGTGGAATAGTGAAACGATGTGATTAAGAAGACGCCTTTAGCTAATTTGTAGTATAAAAGCACCTCAAAATTTATGAACTTAAGTGCTAAGCAGATCTTCACCTTTTTGTAAACTCTTCAGTTACCACAAAGTGGTACGACGTATTATATGAAATAGTTTAGTCATTTCGTGATATAATTAAAATAGTATATTGCATTAAAAATGCGTCTTTATCTTATTTTGATACTAATTATGGATTGATTCTTCAAGGAAGAAAGTTTCTTTGAGTACAAATACATTTCTCTGTGAAAAAAATCTATTATTACTTCCCTTATGACAAGTATCCCAACCCAACTTCCAAAACAAATCCATATAACGAAGAACTTATATTTTCGTGACACACATTAGTATGTTAAAATGGTGCTTTTGTTTGTAGAGTGCGTCGAGTAGATAGTACTTATTCGTAATGTAACGTCCATCAGCCATATTTTTGAGATCACCTTTAAACCGGATCATATAATACGTAAAATAGCATAACATTAAGTATATCATTGTTACATACATAAAGATAAAATGTTATACATAAATTATAAGGCAGAAAAAGATTACATATTTATAAATACACATTATATTGATTGTTGAAAGAAATCATACAGCAAAGTTTGCCGGTTAATGTAAAATTTTAGAAGAATATCTCAATGTTATTGTACCTGCAAAGATAATAAAAAGAGCACATATTTTCGGTCTCTTTATACCGACATATTATGTTTTGTATCCAGAAACATAGTTTTGTTAGTATAACACAAACATTTTGTATTTTCTGATAGTGTGTATACATTAAGACACATATGATACGAAATAAAAAATGTTAAAGCGTATTACGTATTTTATTTTATAAAAAGATTAAGATATTTAAGATCCTTAGTAGCGAGAAAAACTGATACAAAACTAAATTTTTCTATTTATATAGCGACCAAGATGTTATCATACCAAGGAGATGTTTTCATGTCTTAAAGGTTCTGTCCACCCCGAAAGGGATTAAAGGACGTGAATGTATAAGTAAGGTGACCCACCTATCCCTCGGAATCGGTAATATAAATAGTGCCGTATACGTCGTGATGTTTTTTTTTATCTCAATATTGTTATTAATAGTTATAGTACCAACGCATTTGCTTTTACGGTATAGAGCACAACGCCATATAATGCCTCCATCTTTATAAGTTTTTAATTTATGGTATTGGTAACCATTTAACAGTAGAACCTCACCTCTGCCCCTTTTTATAACAATTATATCACACATTACACGAAAATAAAATTACTTGTGTATTATATAGAATTAATACTAAGACAACAATAAGACAAAGCAAGACGTTACGTCAAGATGACATTCAAGCAAATGTTTTATCTAGCTTAGGGTCATAGATTTAAGATCACATAATATGTAAGTAGGTTGTCTATCACTTAACGATTTTCTAGTGTGATTTTTATTCCTTGATAGCTAAATAGGTCCATTGATGAGGTTGTATTGTAATGTAATTGCTATAAATATACCTATTACTTTTTTAACGTGGCACTAGAATAATAATAATAACTAGTTGTCCGCCGCGGCCATAGACCTCGCAAACACTATTTCTAGCCTCTTCCTCTCTTTCCTAATCGTTTGATTTCCTTAAGTAAAAAAAAATCATCGAAAAGAAAAACAAACTTTAAAACACATTGGTGCCCTGGCCGGGATTCGAATCAGGACCTGCGTGAATTAGTTTGAAGAAATAACCATATTTCACAAATATACATATATTGAGGGTTTTTATTTTAAATAATATTATTTTTTATTATTTTTTTTAAATTACATACATACAAAAATGTGTTTTTCCGGTCAATTAATATTTAACTTATTAAAATTTTATTTTTGATAAAAAAGTGTTTTATGAGAGGCATTTTTTGTCAAACATTTGTATATCCCTTCTATCACATATAAAGTCTATAATAAAGTCCGTCTTGTCATGGTAAAACAAATGAAAAAAAAACATCACCTGCAAGTAAGACTATTGGGAAAGAAATTCCCAATTTTCCAACTGGTAGGACTACTCGGTAAGACTACTGGGAACAGGCCGATATGATTCACTACCTATCAGTAAATCAGATAGTGTTGTGTCAGTGACAACACAGACTAGTAATCGGTCTATTCCTTATAAATAATACGCATAATCATAGCATATATAATACTGCATACCACCTGTCATTTTAGTCATATAGCAGGTACCTAGTCTGATAGTTTCTGTAAATTTTATGAAAAGGGGCAACGCTGTACGTAGAATGTGAAGCATGGATATCTAGAAAAAAAAACAAACCGTATGCATTTTCATTTCAATAACTATATTTTCCTATTAACTCATGAACTTCAATATACTTGCTTACATGTAACTTAAAACTACGATTCAAATATTCAACAACAAAAAAGTTACATAATTATAATTTCTATCATTCAATGTAAAATATAAAAATAAATTAATTTAATCTGATTCGTTATTATGTGACTAGAAGTCAAATATTTTGCAATCATTTGACGATGGTACCTAATCCTATCGAGTTCATTAAAAAAACAAGTTGAACAAAAAATGCAGAACGTTTTATATTTTCCATAAATTAATTTCATTTTCATAATGGTATTTTGGAATAAAGTTACTATGTAAATAATATACATACATACATATACAATATACACATTAATATATTATTATTATTAATCTAGTCTAGATGATTTAAACACAGAAATTAACTTATGTGATTAAATAAATTAACACGACATCTACGTTAATTGACGATGATTAATAGTAACAACACAAATACTTATAAACCATCATCAAGAAGAATATTGTAACAATAAGAGATTTAAGCTGTATTAGTAACTTCTACGATAACAAAATCTAATCCTTATTTACATTTTAAAATATTGTTTTAGGTAGTCATCTTCTCTGACATTGTTGGCGCTCTTTCAAGTAGTTAAAACCATTCTAGCTCATTTGATTTACCTTTTTTATATAAAGTGCATCTTAAAGTTTTAATTTAAAATCGGCTTATTTCTGTACATCAAAATTGTTAGGTATCTACAATATTAAAAACTTACTTTCAATTAATGAATTTGCTGCAAATGAATAAACAAGCTCATTATTAAGCGAGCACTATTTTGGCTTTATGTTTGATTTGTAAGTGTGTAATTCGACCGTTAGGCTTGTCGATTATCGAAGAAAATATAGCTCAAGTAAGTTGCAGAACCATTAAGTTAATTATATTAGGAATATTGATATTCCTACGTAAAGGTTTAATGCTTTTCCGTGGAGCCACTTTCAAAGGTGTGATAAGTTTCCCGGCCTTCTTTTTTATCAATCACTTTAACAAATGCATGGTCAGCCGGATTATTCATTGCGGCTTGTGTCGATTCGTAAAGAGTCTACTTATCAATGATGTGTGGAAGTAGTTATATTTAATAAATAAATAGAATTGGTTTTTTTAAATTTCGAATAACTTGTGATTATGAGTTTACGATCCCGGAATACATGAAACAAAATGCTCAATCATAAACAGTCTTTTGTGGTACATTTAAGAATTCACAAAATTCAAGCAGGTAAAATTTTCTGCAAGCAGAAATATTGTGGACGGCAAAGCGCTAGTTTTAATAAAAACTCTATTAGAAAAGGTGCTAAAATAGTCTTTAATTTTATCCCAACTTTGTTTAAAATTACCTTTATGATTCCCTGTTCTGGTGACCAAATTATTATTTAAAAGCATATTTAAATTGTGAAATGATCTTGGCCAATGCTATTTGTTTAAAGTTAACTATAATAATTAACTTACACTACTCGCTCATGTATCCTTGAGCTTAATAATTAGCATACAAATATACAAGCATATAAATACATTTACCGAAAATATGATATAACTATACTTAATTAAAACAATCAGGTGCCTTTTGCGAGCCAGTGTCGTAAGATATAGAAACCCGTTTTAATTGATGATGAAATCTCTTACTCAAAATGTAAAATCATAAGAACGCTAATTAGAAATTCGGTAACCCAAATCGTCTCATCATAAATATACAAGTATAATATCGATTTAACATCTAGAGGTTTCAAAGTTAGTCGCATCTTAATGGTAAATTTTAATAAGAAAGTTTAATAATTTTAACTTTACATACTAGGTTTTAATTCATTATTTTTAGCCTTAATTTGGTTTTTCTACTTTGTAAGCATGAGACGCGTCTGTAATGTGTCCTGACATTTTTTTCATGATAGTCCAAGGGATTTAAATTATGATTTATTTCTAATGTTTTGTCTTAACAAAATAAATTACTACCATTGATACACTCTGGTGTTATAATTCAATTTGTTCATAAAAATGATTGTATTAAAAAGATACCTTAAATTAATCCAACGTAGTTCTAATAGAAAAGCTGTGTGCCCAAAAACTGTTCTGTTTATTTCATAAAATTCTACCTGGAGTCTGAATTCAGCACTTTTAAAACCACAGATCTTGTAAACACAGGAAATCTAAAAGATAGTGATGACATTACCTCGCGAAATATTTTCACGATTCGACAGGCAGTGCGGGGTAAAAATTACTGGAATTCATCGTCGGAACTAAGTAGCGTGGTTTTCTCATGGTAGTTGGGTGGTTGACTGATGGTGGGAACTTTTGGAGGCAAAGGTTTCGGTGCCAATGCTGTGGACTCTCCTTCGCGCTTCGTCTCGCTAGTACCACCTCCACGCATTACTAGAAAGCCAGAGAATTGACTATTAGTATTATATATTTATTACTTACTTACTCACTCATTGAATAACAGATTCCTTAAATAAACCTGTTCGTATATTATATTCGTTCCTTGAAAGTTTGTAATATAAATACCAGAAAAAATCATTTACATTGATGTACGTTATGGAGTTGGTAACCTTGAAATGTAATACGAAAAAATATCATCAGGTACGTAACAATTCTACTAACACGTGTTTTGGTGAGTTTTGTGCAAATTTAACATACGAGTATGTAAACAAGATTAACCATAAACTACGATCAATCAAGTGTATAGTGGCTAGCTACGTTTAGCTGTGTCTTTAGCAATCATTTCCGTGTAAGTTGTGAATGGTGAAAATTGTGATAAATCTACGTGTGTTCAGCGATTGTTGGATTATCATGTCTGTAGTTTCCCAATGTTTTATTAATTCCATTGGAAATAGACTTATTGAAATGTTCATTGTTTTTAATGTTATCAGTTTCATAATGCTCCGTATCCATGGATACTGACTACCTTGAAAAGTGGAGCCATTGATTTATTACGTCGAAACCAAATAATAATCGTGTGTCGTATCGTATGCATTTTATGCCATATAATAATGATACAATATTTTAGAATCGCCGTTCAATGAAGACTTGTCTCAACCAACACGCCGAGCGGAATGATAACTGCTTATATTTTATTATATAATAGCGTGTCTTAGACAGGGCTCAAAGGTTTAATATTTAATGCCTTACAAACTATTTGCATATGCACTAGGGACAAACATGCGAGCAAATAAAAACAAACAAAGCAGAATCACACTGACTTACCTTTTCGAGTACCAAAGCTAATAAGGGAGGTAAAAAAGAAATAAATAATTTAATGCATTATATTTATTTAAAATTACCGTGTAGCCAATACAGTTATTAACTATGATTTACACTAAATGATTTTATATAATCGTTTAAAATTAAATTCGTCTATTAAATGTTATAAATTACACAAGGAAAGAAAAGACTTTACAAAATAGTGTTTATTATGGATAAACATGCCCTGTAGTTAGTAAGGTGCATCATTCAAGTCTAAAATACTGATTGATGAATCAGTTTCAAACAAATTCACATACAAATGCCACTCCTTTGGTTCTTTGGCAGTTACAAATGCGAACGTACGACTCGAAGCGAATGCGAAAAAACTCCCTTATTATATCGACTTATTAAAAGCTATTAATAAGTCAAAACAATAAGAGATTAGGGATACTGTTCTCTTCGTTACATAAGATGAAACCTACTTCTAGCTTTCTAGTTCAGGATTTAATCCTCTAACAAATAAAAGTAAAAAAAACATATACAAAAAAGAAACAAGCATAAATCACAGTGAACAGAATGCATAATATTATATAAAAATACTTAGGGCAACATTAATAGCTACGGCATAAGTACATGTTAACACTAAAATAAAAATATCTATGAATTTGATGATGTAGGGTGGGAACAGCATGCACTGTCACGACCATTACTAGCATCTCTTATGCTAAGGTGTTAAAAAGATTTAACCTAATCAACTTATTATTAATAATAACTAAATATTATTACAACCCTAATAGAAACCTTTTCTGTGAACACAAAACGCGACAATAGCATCTCATGCGTCAAACCAAAAAGCAAGTTTGCTTAGTCTGTTATATATTCGTAATAACATTAAAATAAACATGGTGGTTATTTTTTTTTCTTTTTACATTTATTTATTTCACTAAACGGAAACCATGCAGTGAGCATCCACTTAAAGCCTCTCGTAAGGTAGCTGAGAAGTGACGTCTGAAAGGGAATAATCAAATGATATGAAATAAACAAAACATAAGAAGCAAAGTATTGCAAATAAAAAATAAACAAACAATGGTACAAAATGAACATAAAGTACTTGACACAGTTTTACTCTAAACTGTTTAAATTTGCAGTAATTCTTTTAACTATTTAGCTATATGTAAATACGTAGTAGGACATCTGAACAGCTAGCAATAAGATGAATGTCTACATCAATACGTTCTAAAGTAATCGCAAACGATTGTATTCTATATAATAATATATGAATGATGGTTTAACAAGAAGAACAACTTTGAAACGAGCAGCAAACAAGTAAAAAATAGCCATTTAGTAACCAGTACACTCATATAATTTTAGCACAACTATATAAGACATTATGTCAATTAAACCTGCTTAGGGAAACAAACGTGACGCTTGGCATGTATTCATATAAAAAACACCAATCGTAACTTTACGCAGTAAATGAAGCCATATCTACATATTATTATGTCCTATAGAAATGGAAATAGATCTTCATAGGACATCGATATATAATGAACTGAATTGTTATTTGCTCAAATGATGGAAGCAATAGCTTCAGAATCCAAAGGTTCCAGATTTTACCCGTACATTGGAGACCAAGTATGAGTGTACTCGTATTACCTAATAGCAAAAACGTACTATAAACATGCACTGTGCATAGATATAAATAAACTACTTACCAGAGCTATACTGTGTGTACTGTTGGTACTGAGGATGGAAGTTGTGGAATGCGTCTGTCATGATATCTTTGGGGTTCATGGTTTCCTGGAAACATAAGAACTAATAAAATAGGAATACTATGCACTTAAAGAAATCCTTCTCTTATTTTTCTAATTATTATCTCGTAATAGTTATCCTATTAATGTGATTTATTAGTTGTATATGCTTTTGGTATACTACATAAATAAATAACCTCACACCGTTTGGATACACGCTCTTAACCCACTCACACTCGGCTTTGATTCTCCTATCATCCATTTATAACCACTTACATACTCAGAGACCTTTAAAAACTGAAGATTTTTAAATATCTATTTTCTAAATCCTCACTTGTAACTACCTTCATCTCTACATACGCTCAAAATAGGTCTAACTCACCTTCAAACTGCTAGAAATGGACTGCATAGTAACGGAGCGGTGGGGATCGCGCCTTGCACGCGAATACACCGACACGGGGAAGGCGTATCTCAGGCAAATAGCCGCCGCGAACATTTCGATGCAGATCAGGAAGTTCTGGTACCCGGCTGAAACGGTACCGGCTGTTGTTCGATTCCCCTCCGCGTCCATTATTGGCGAAATCACTTCGGCTTTCTCCATTATGGCTAGGGCTACACCTGTAATTGAATAAGATGGTAAGAAAGGTTTGAGTAATTAATAAGATTAAGTTAAGTTAGGTTCCGTGCGACTGATTGTCATGAAGAAAGCTTATTTGATTTTACATTTCTGTTCGGCATGTCATAAAGAGTCGACAAAGTAGTATACAAATGTATTGAGACAAAGGTTGCAATTTTGCTTATGCTGCGATGGCATCAGCACAAGCGCGGTAATATTCTTATGGGATTCGTGAATTATATTCATTTATAACAAAAGGGATTCATGAAAGTAATAAGTCTCATTTACTTAGTGAAAAACCTGGAAACAAACGCCAAAGACCAATAAAACGTATTATGACGTGAAATGATGCACATAATTAAAAGGTTGCTTACCTTGCCAAAACGAGAGGAAAATGACAGATTTGACCGTGAAGAACTTCAGCACGGGGTCGAACGGCTTCAACATGTCTCGGGTCGCGCCCAAGAACAGGAACAGCCCGTACAAAGCCAGACTCACCGATATGTTATACACGATCGTTATGTACAGATAACCGCCGTCAATGCTCCAGTCTCCGTCGTGGTAGTGGCCCGCCATCTGAATGAATATAAATACACATCTAGATTCATAATTTCATGCAGGGATACGATAGATTCAGTGCAGGGGTAAAACGTTAGATTACATATAGAAAAATAGATTCCGAGTCGACAACAAAGCAATCCACAAAATTATATTAGTAAAATGGTACGATAAATTCTAATGGCACTGACAAAAAACCACTATTACCATTGTTACATGGCTGCCATGTCTGCTTGGGTAGCGGGAATGTTGCTAAAATCGCGTACGGGTTGACCCTTTTGAGGTGAATAGAACTTTGGAGAGAATAATCCTAGTTTACTCTTTAGCTTGAATCTTCGGGTCGTGATGTTATATGAAACATTGGTGACAGGTTGTAAATCAATCGCCCAATAAATTCAATTGACCCCTAGCCCCTAAATCGCCTCTTATGACATGCCGGGAAAAACGGCATCTAGTTAACATTCTTATTACGTCCCAGACTGGCACACGAGACCAAAACTCGACGTGGATTAAGTAAACGTGAATGAAACGAAACGTGATTAATTTCACGTTGCATTAACTCTATTAACGTATAGGCAGAATAAGAGCTGTAAAATATATCGACTCATTGTATTAAAAGTACTTAACAGAAAATTGTATGTGTATTAGAACAAAAAAGATGCTTTTTAACATATATTTCTAAACAACACGCACACCTCTCATAATTACAAATTTTTGATAACGTGCACGATAAAGCACACTTTTATCTTATCGGCGAAACACTCGTTGCATTTGTACCTGTAGTTAGTGTTGATAAATATTTAGGGGCAATACCTATTTCAACACGTTCGGTTTGGCAAATACAACGGAAACAATAAACTATGAACATACTAATGTGAACTAATAACGAACAATCTATAACGTTGTTAAAGGACATCTATGATTTGATATAAGGACGTGAGAAAATGTGTTGATGCATAATATTTAAATAGATTTTACTCCACCACCGTTAAGTCTTTGGGTTGGTCAGAGGTATGGGTGAACATTTGCGTACCTACGAAACTAAACTCCACGGTTCAATAGAACAATGAGAACACAGTAGCAACTCATATAAGATTTTATGTATTTTTCTCAAAACGGATCTACGCAACGTGAAAGCAAAAGAGCATACATGAGAAAGTTAATGAGTGTGAGTGAAGCAAGAAAGATTTGTCTGGATCGCTCTAGATGGCAATTGATAGTATCTGCCTATCGTGTTGGGGAAGTTGACACATGAATACATAGATTAGAATAGAACAAACAACAAACACAAATATACAACGCATGAACAGCTTACAAACTACGTATGCCACTAACCTGCAGGAAAATGATGACGAAAGCACACACGGGCTTCACGAGACAGAACTGCAGGGTCGCTTGCTTGCAAAATCTCAGGAAGCCAATCGTATAGGTGGCCCCAGCCAAGCAGCATGTGCCGTTGACACACGAAGCGCGCACTGGCCGCCCTCGCAGCTCCGACATAATGTTTCCTTCTCCTCCCAAATACTCGTAACAGAGCGAGAGGAAACTGTAGATCACGAACGCTGTAATTGGTAAAAAGGGATGGATCAGGTTGGGTTAGTAGTAATATAGTATACTATAATCCTCTCTCTCTCTCTCTGATGGTGCCTCTCCGACTAACGAAGGTTGGCAGTCACTTTGGCAAATTCAATCCGATCCCTGACGAGATGGAACAACTCGGCGCCGCTCTTGATTCCCGTCCACTCTCGTATGTTACGGAGCCACGACTTTTTCCTTCGTCCAACACCTCTTCTTCCGGCTATCCCATCATAATGAGTTCATAATGAGTTGCAGCAAGTCAAATCTTTCATGTCTTAAAACATGTCTTAGATATGCAACTTTTCTTTTTTTGACAGTCTGCATTAGTTCTGGCTGATAACGGAGATACTATAATATCGTGGTACAATTCACCAGATAGTCAGGACCCAACATGTCTCGCCGTGTACAAGCTCAGACATTGTGAAAAATACACAGGATTAATTATATTTCTTTCGCCGTACATGTGATCAACAAGTAGAACTAAATACAGAAGAGTTTCATTCAAATTGATTCAATGTTGAATAAAACTGTTAATGTGTTTCTTAAGACCAGATGTTAGTGCTTAGTAGAAGAACTTGCATAGAGGGTAAATGAAGGCAATGAATGATGATGAGGGTAAATGATGGAAAATGGGCGGGAAAATTTTGGGCGGGGGTAGGTCCATGCTTGCTTTTTATTTTATTTTTTAAGTACTGGGATCTGCACCTAGTTCATACACTTATTTGGTGTATGTTCTGGCTGATGGTCTTGGGGCTAGCACAGGTTGCAAAGACCCTCAAGACAAGTCTGGGAGTTACCTTCTCGTGGTGCTGCCCGTTATTGGTCTATTTCCATAAGAAACAGACGCAACTAAACACTCCCAGGCATCCCTTTTTATATGTATGTAGTTTGTTATATAATATATATGCTAATATATATGCTTATATTTATAGAAGTAAAATTTATGTAATATTAGTATGTAGTCTATAATAATACCACTGCAGTGATCATGTGGCTGAGTCATTGCCTCGGACCATCGCTAAAATATGACGATGGTCAGAGTTATTATCAGCCACCCACGTGTTTGCCGTGCGTGGCGTTCTGTGCGGGGGGATGAAGGAGTCCTGGTGGCTGAGTGGAACCCTGTCCGCGGACGGGGGGAAGCAACACTCCACTTTGGTCCGGATTTCTCCCAAGACAGGTGGTCCTACACTAGCCATGTAGGATCAATCGGCTTCGACTACGACCGTCCTGGGCGGGTAGTCAGGCGAGGTGTCTGAACCGGGGGAGGGCAGTCGGCGAGGCGCGTCACCACGCTGCATGGTTTTTGCGCGCGGTTTGATTCGTTTCGTGCGGACTCGTCTGGCTCCTGGGGAGGACACCTATATTCCACCGGTAGCCTTGGCGACCATGGCGTGAATCGCGTGGCGTCCCCGTGTTGGGCTCCGTGGCGGGTGGGGAGCCGTGTGGAATGAAGATAAAAATCAATAATAATATGGATGACAAAAAAAACCAAACCAAAAAAACAAAATCCGACCATGCAGCCTCTTCGGAAGCGCTGGTCTCCAACCGTGCAGCAACTTCGGTAGCGCACGAATTATCACAAACACTTCCTGCGGCGCGTAGTCATGCTGATGGCATTAGCCTCGCTGACCTCCGCGACGCTATCCCCGAACCTTTTGTCGGTAGCGACTGGAGTGCAGTCTCCCACCGCAAAAGAAGCAAAAAAGGGAAACAACTCTCAAACAACTCTGGGACTCAAAAATCGGCGCGGAACCACGGTTCTACTGCAGCCAAGGGTTCGGTGCCTGCCGAATGTGCGTCTGAGCGTGCTCCTGCGCAGGCGAGTGCTACGGCACCAGCCACGTCTAGCCCTAGACCTAACTCCCCAAATAAGGGAGGAGACAAAAAGAGGGCGCGCGGGGTTCGCGGAAGACGTGCAGGTAGGAAGGTACCGAAGCACACCGGTGCTCCTCCAGTACCACCAGCGCAACCAGCGACGGAGAAACCCTCCAAAAGGGCGAGACAGGATGACTCCATCTCGCCAAAAGCTGGCAGCAAGCGCGCCAAACCAGCGGGTTCGACACCGAAATCGCTACACCACCACAGGAGCGCAACCACCTACGCGGAGGCGATGCAGCTCAAGAATAACCCGCTGTGTGTTGCAGTCATCACTGAGCCCTTCACCGAACTATCAGCTGATCAAGCGGAGGTCATCAAGAAGAACCTGTACGACCGCCTTATAAAGATCGCGATAACCCCTACCACCGACAGCAAACTGGTCCGTTTCCGGGGAAAAACTTTCCACAGCGACGGGGCCTTAAAAATGTGGTGCGAAGACGATCACGCCCTTGCGTGGTTATCTAGCAACATAGATACCATTCCTTCACCAAAGGAAGGAACTCGACTCCGGGTGGTGCAACAATCCCAAATCCCTCAAAGGTTGAAGTTGGGAGTGTTCGTGCCTCAAGCTCCGGAAAACATCACTGACCTTCAAAAGGTCCTAAAATGGTACAATCCCGAGTACTGCGTGGGTGGGTGGACTTTGTACTCCATCGACCGTAGGGACGATGGGGGTGCATACCTGACCCTAGGAATACCGGAACAAGAGGCCAACAGACTCGCCACCAACCAATACAGGATGAGCTGGCCTCTTGGTTCCATTTACGCGCGGCCTTACAGGAGGGAGGACGTTTTGGTTGGCTCGGCCCCCGGCCCATCTGACCCCTGCTGCAGCGGCACGGGGTCGGGTGTGCCGCCGGTGCCGGCCGCCACTCCGGCCCCCTCTGTACTGGGCCACACTACCAGCGAAGGGGAGTTGTCAGAAGACACCCTCACTTTGGACGGCGAGGACGATGGCTCTGTCGGCTCCTCCCCTTCGCTCAATTAAAATTATACAGACCAACCTCCAGCACAGCCGGACTGCTGCGACCACCTTGCGCAGGGAGCTGGAGGCAAATCACAATACCATAGCGCTGATCCAGGAGCCATGGATCAACAATGGAAAAATACAAGGACTGCCTTGCAGAAATGGTAAGGTACTAGCAGCCATAAATATAAACAACCCAAGATCATGTATATACATTCCAAATCATGTATCGCATGTATTAATGACCGAGTTCTGTTCCAGAGATCTAACTACCATTAAACTACGTTACCACGATGTGGGGCTCCCGCAGGTCATACTAGCGTCGGCCTACTTGCCGAGTGACGGCGAGATGCCTACTGCGGAACTGGCACAACTGGCAGGCCACTGCGAGCGTAATGGACTACAACTGGTCATTGCCGCGGACACGAATGCGCATCACACACTGTGGTGCAGCAGCAGTACAAACAGGAGAGGTGAGGAATTAGTCCAGTTTCTGTCCTCTACTAGCTTAAGAATTATTAATCACGGGTCCGAACCTACTTATGTAACTTCCAGAGCCCAAACTATTATAGACCTGACGCTGGCCTCCGAACGCGTCGGCGACCTAGTGCGGGGTTGGCACGTGTCGGACGAAGCGTCGTGCTCGGACCATAGGTGGATTCGTTTTGAGATGACAACGGAAACTATTGTAAGTAAACCACACAGAGACCCTAGAAGAACCAGCCGTAAACGATATTCCCGGCTTGCTGCGGCATCTCTTAATAACATAAACGTATGTAGCTCATACAAAACTTGTAATGAAATTAATAATCACGTGGAAGCAATAACTACTGCTTTAATAACTAGTTTCGAGGAATCGTGCCCGCTCGTGGGTTCCAACAGGAAGGCCAACAAGGGGTCAAAATGGTGGAGTCCGGAGATGGAAACCCTTAGAAACAAGATGCGCAAACTCTTCAACAGAGCAATGAATACTAGGGACGACGACGACTGGCTGTCTTATAACAACACTCGTGCAAAATACAAGAAACTAATCAGAAAATGCAAAAGAAATAGCTGGCGTCAATTCTGTAGTAACATTGAAACGACTGATCAAGCCAGCAGAATAACCAAGGTACTTAAGAAAGAGTCGCCCAGAACACCGGAGCGACTTAAAAAACCAGATGGTACCTACACTGAAACGGATCAAGAGACTTGCTCTCTCTTGCTCGATGTGCACTTCCCAGGAAGCATTCGTGCTGGCGTGGAAAGTAATGACGATGCACCGGGTTTTCAACCGAATGTAAACGACTGGGATGCGGCAAAATCCATAATAACCGCCGAAGCAGTTCTTGCAGCAATCGACAGCTTCCATCCATTTAAATCACCTGGCTTCGATGGTGTTTTTCCCGGACTGATGCGTTGGTGCTCTGGCCACCTTTGTGGCCATCTCATCTCCATCTACACGGGCTGCCTGGCGTTTCGTTACACACCAAGGCGATGGAGGGAAGTCAAAATAATATTCATACCGAAACCGGGTAAAAGTGACTACTCACAAGCAAAGTCCTTCAGGCCGATAAGTCTCACTTCATTTCTTCTAAAGGCACTGGAGAGGATATGCGAAAAACACATAAGAAACACAACACTAATAAGTGCACCACTACACAAAAACCAACATGCGTATACTCAAGGCAAATCAACGGACTCAGCATTACACACTGTAATTGCACGCGTGGAGCAGGCCATCCACTACAAACAGTCTACGCTGGGATGCTTCATCGACATTGAGGGAGCATTCGACAGAACGAGCTTTGTGAGCATGGCACGGGCCCTTGAGGGGCGTGGCGTTGAGCCCGCCCTCGCAGGTTGGGTGGACGGCATGCTGAAGGGCAGGGCCGTCACCGTGACTGTGGGGGGGGCTGTGCGTGCTCAGGTTGTGCAGGGCTGCCCTCAGGGAGGTGTGCTTTCGCCACTTCTCTGGAATCTGGTGGCTGATGGGCTCATCACGGAGCTGAATCACAGATCCTTCTTCACCGTGGGCTATGCTGATGACATTGCCATTCTCCTGAGCGGGCCTGTTGAGAGCACATTGTGCGACAGGATGGGTATGGCGCTCAGGACGGTCGAAGATTGGTGTAGAAATAACGGACTGTCTGTGAATCCGTCAAAGACCGAACTTGTGTTGTTCACCAAGAGGAGGAAAAGGGCGCCACTAAAGCTGCCACGGCTGTTTGGCGAGCGCCTGTCCCTGGCAACAGAGGTGAAATACTTGGGGATAATTCTTGATGACAACTTACGCTGGAACAAGCATTTGGACAAGAAGCTCGCAAGGGCCTGCGGGCTCTTCTTCCAGTGCAAACGGCTTATAGGCAAAACATGGGGCCTCAAACCTGAAATTACCAAGTGGATGTACACGACGCTGATCCGGCCCGTAGTGGCTTATGGTTCAGTCGTCTGGTGGCAAAGAACTGAATTGTCCACGGTGGTACAGAAACTTCAAAGATTCCAGAGAATCGCTACGACCGCAATAACCGGATGCATGAGGACAACTCCATCGGCTGCCCTTGAGGTCCTGGTGGACTTAGCGCCCTTGGATTTGTACATTCAGCAAGAGGCTACTATGGCCGCAATTAGAATCGATAACTCGGGCCACTGGGCTCGCAGCGACTGTCCTCACACTAGGATACTAAAAAGGGCCCTGGCAAGGGAACCGCTGTTGGCGGCATCGTGTGACAGAATCCCTGCCGTGTGGGCGATGCAAAAAAACTACAGCATCAACATGCAGGAAGACGGAGATCGAGTGGACACCAAGTACGTCCGTATATACACGGATGGCTCCAAGACCCATAATGGCACTGGAGCGGGTATATACTCAATAGATCTCAACATAAATATATCACTGTCTCTGGGGGTCCACAGCTCCATATTCCAATGTGAATGTGTGGCAATTATCGAGGCGGCGGTCGCCGTTCTGCGACGTGGACTCAAGGGATACCACATAAAGGTGGTCTCGGACAGCGCTTCCGTCTTGATGGCGCTGTCCAGTACGACAATAACATCAAAGCTAATACACGAGTGTCATCTCCAGCTTACCAAGGTGTCCATTATGAATAGTGTGACACTGCAGTGGATTAGAGGACATAGTGGATCACTCGGGAACGACGCAGCGGATGAGCTTGCAAGAAGGGGCGCGGGGGCGACCTTGGTGGCTCCGGAGCCTTTGTTGCCCCTCCCCTTCAGCAAGTTCAGATCATGGATAAGAACCTGGACCAGGGAACTACAAAATTTGAGATGGAGGGAACTCGATGGCTCGAGCCATTCAAAGGAAGTTTTTCCAGAGTTGGCCCCCAAATTAACGAACAAATTACTTCAACTAACGAGAAGAGAACTGCGTGTGATGACCGAAAATATCACCGGCCATTGCAGACTAAACGGGCACCTATTCAAGCTCGGAATCACGGATAGCCCTCTGTGCAGGGGCTGCATTGACTCCACTGAAACCATTGGCCACGTTGTCCTGGAGTGCTGGGCCGTGGCTGAAGAACGGGCTAAAATCCTTGGGAAACCGGGGTCGCTTCGGGAAGCCTGTGAAGACGTTAGGCGTCTTCTGCGCTTCTGGCGGGTGCTGGGCTGGCTGGAATAGTCAGCGACATCACGCAAAATGGTCCCAGTGGGGACTAATTGCGGAAACCACGGAGCCCTACAAACTAAACTAAACTAAACTAAATGATGGAAAATGGAGGTGCAAGATATTTGAGAGAATAGGTCAAGGTGGCAATCGATACTTACCAACTGCTTATCTTATTAGGAATTAGAGGTGTGAATTTATGTTGGAGTTTCGAACAAGATCTGGGTCATATTATGCGTGTCGAAACTAAGGCACATCGTGAAATCGATTTGTACAAGATTTTAGGTAGATTTTTAGTTAGAACGTTTAGTAAACGGTTGAAAAGCATTTGAAAAGTATACATAACTAGTTAGATATTTATCACGTTTCATTTAATAGATACCTGTTTTATCTAATAATAGAAATATATAATATTGACGGTCACGGCTCAGTCCCTTGAATTAGCATTCATCGGTTGGGAAAAATAACAATACTTTTAATTACAATGTCCAACAAACATAATCATCATAAAATAAGTAAATGTGCCGCTTGATTACATGACGTTTTTTTAAGTATCTGATGTAAATTCATGACTAATACGTAAGTGTGCCTAATCTATTAACAGGTTGATAAGAGATTTTCCAAACAACTTGATTTAATGGAATTCAGAAACTCATTGGCTAAGCTTAGTGCTTTTTATACCCTAATGAATCATGTTATAGCATTTTTTATGTGTTTGTGGTAATATTTCAATTTCCTCTATAAAATAAACAAACTCAAAGGATATCTAAGTACTAGATGTTTTGGGCTTGAAATCGAAAATACATTTGCTGATGTAATAATACTATCTATTGAGTGTAGTTTCAACAACCTATAGTAAAGAGTATGTCATATGTATTACGCAAATAATTGAACGATTTATTCTCTGTATATAAATACTTATTTGTTACAATTATTATAAATACTTTATAATAATTTGGAACAAATATATCCAAAAACTATTTAAAAGTCGTTAATAAGATAAGTGGTTGGGTGTGTAATATTAATGATTAAAAGGATAATATTCATATGTATGTTTACAGTGAATTCTGAATATTCAGAACTATAATTGAGTATTTGCGACGAACATTCGAGACATTGGTTTCTTTCTGAGGCACTCAGTAACTACATAGTAGTAGTAGTGACACTTTATTCAGTCATTAAATAAGCAAGGTAAAGCCAGTGTCCCATAAATAAATATCTTGTTATAAATATTTAGTGGCTGAAATTTAGCAGGCTTCAGAGTTATATGGACATAATGTTTTGTATATTATTTTAATAGTGAGCCCATTATGGACATATCGCATACAGATCTACCTAAAAGTAATGTGAAGAACAATGTGCGAGAGAGGGTTAAGCTGTGTGTGAACCGTGATTATCGTCGATCTAGACTTCGAGTTAGCGATTAATAATGACTAAACTAGAGGCGTGAATATGTATGCAGGAGTGCTAAAACCTACCTTCGTAGCAGTCTCTAACAGTGAAGAAGTACACGTAGTACAAGTTGCCATAAAAGAAGAGCAGGGAGATCCAACTGTAGCAGCCGTAGATGGGCACGATGAACAAGATACGGACGATCCATCGCTGCTCCGACGGATTGGTGTACCAACGTAGGTGTTGATATATCTGCAAATAAAAATATAGTACATTAAATAAAATTTGATGCTCAGTATACCTGCCTACTACTAAATACTAATAAATATGTATATTTGCCTTTATTCCTGCCTGCCTTCGTAGCAGGAGGCAGGCAGTGTTAAAAACAAAAGAATGTAATAGGACTAAAATTGGGTACTTATAAAGATACATTATAGGATATATTAAAAAAAATAGGGTGCGTGATATCATCATGACATGACATACATCAGGTTTGTACTTCCAAGTAAGCATTTAAGTTAAACACTAACTATTCCTACTAACTTTAAACCAAACAAGTACCAATTGTTTTAAATAGTATTGTTCTAAAGGAATGTTTTAAAATGTATTGTCTACGGCTTAAAATATTACTAAATCATAATAGTGGTAATGTTCTAATATGACGTATGCTTTTCTAAAAGACGACACTAAAATAGTGACGTTATAGTTAAATACATTTAACCGCTTTATATTTATATAGAGGTCTAAGATTGGGAGAAATGGGAATCTGTAACCTCTATCTCTTATCTCTCTGTGGGAAGACGAATCGATTTGTATGTATGTTCTAATGACAACCAGTCGGCCGGCTCGATAGAAATACATAGTTATATGTTCGCAGTAGTAATCGGCTTAAATGTTACGCAACATGTTACGTACTGTAAAATACTAATATTTCTGAGAATGTCAACGTACAACGAGTAAAAAGAAATCAACCAAGTACCTAACTAAAAATTACTTTTATGAAACATCTAGTTCATTGATGGATGGTATACTCATATTATGGACACGCAAATTACTGACTCCTTACAAGGTACAATGGTTTTTAGATGACGTTAAAAGAATAATAAAACCATGTGAACTTGTTATTTATAACTTTATCCTTACAGTAGACTTCCAAGGTAACGTGACGTATTGTTGTAAACAAATGCATTACTGGTGACACTTATTTACTTAAGTGCAACATTATTTTATATTTCGGTTCCATTCAGATCGTGTGATAACTAATTGTATTACATTTTTGTCGCTAATAACTTAAATTGACATCAATCATTCGATGCGAAAAACGGCTCTATGAATCGTAAACAATCATCTCAAAGCTTAATGTGTTAAAATGTAGTTATTCAAGTACTACAGTTCCAAGATTACTAAAAATAACAGACACAAAAAGAATTAAAAATACAATACTCTTGATACAAGGCTACAAGAACCAGTTCTATATTATTGCCAGCTTTAAAATTGCAAGACTGATCTTTAAAACAGAAATTCACATTCATTTTAACATTTAATGGTCAAACTCAAGGATGTTAAGTTTTGCTGCGTGATGACGAAATCTATGTGTCATAAGCATTTTTGTTCCTATAAGACAGTCACGTACTGTTAACACTTTTCGTAGAACTGCATAAACATTAAATTTTTCGAAATAATTGTTGAAACGAAAATTTAGTTTTCTATGGGAACACGGACGTGATGTCGACACCTACCTACAAGTAGTCCTCAATATTAAAAACATTAATTATTGTCTTTAATTTTATTAAACTACACAAAATTTTATTTAGTGAGAACCTAACTCAAATAATAAAATATTTAAAAATCTGTTATGAAACATTTGTTTGTTTTTGTGGCCCACTTATGCACAAACTCTGTATCATGTCATAACTAAAAGAGAGAGCCACAAACACATTGAGATAAATATTGATGCAGGTCCTATCCTACTGGGTACAGGATTCAAAAACAGTTCATTAATTTTTAATAGTGTGTATTATTTAACTACCATTGTTAATTATTATAGTACCAACCAACCTTTTAGCATTTTTGAGACATATTTAACGTAAAGTAACAAAGTTAATACATTGTTTATAAAATATACGCTAAAAGTCCTGTATTATTGTCAAATCAACCTTATAGTGTCATATGTACAAAATTCAATAAATAGTTATTACCATAAACCTATTTTACAAGAGCATTAGAAATTTAATATTATTAACATGTATGAGATAACTTTAAGCAACTAACCTGTTGGCAAGTGATGAACAAGGCAGCCCATACAAAGATACCGGCAATGACCTGCGCTCCCTTCGTCTCAAGAAAGACAGGCTCCTGCAGTGGCTTCAGGAAATTCTCAACTGTGTCAGCGATTGGCTGAGCGGTCACATTGATTGTATCTGCTGAAGCCATCCTGAAACAATTACTGCAATTTAACAAAAGAAACTTATTGAATACTACATAATATGCATTTGCAATGGACATGCAATTAAGTATTTAGGTGTATAACAAAATCATTCAAGTAGTTCTTTTTCAATTCTTACAAAATGAAGTAAAGAATAAGTTTATGAAGCAAAACGAAAGTAATGGTTATGGAGGGACTTAGCAAGACAGAGTGTAAGATTGATATAGATAATGAAAGAGTCACAAGTGAATGAATTTATGTATTTGGGAAGACTATTTACAAGTAGTTAATGGAAAGTGTGAGGGAGATATTGAATGTAGAGTGTGTGCAGGTAATAAGATTAATGGGGCTAAGTACAGTGGACCCCCGGTAATCCGGCCCCTGTCTAGTCCGGCACCCCCTGTAATCCGACATGGTCTATTATTTACATATGTATTGAATATTTTTTTGATAATTTCGCTAATGCATGATTGAACAAGTTACAACTTGTACGGATAATCATTATTGTGCTCGACGCGTAGGTTATTGTTTTGAGCCATTTAAATTAAGGTTTTTGCAAAAGGTGAAAGATTTAAATCTTAACCTGTCACAGGTGTACAATGCAGCGAATCAGGACTTTTTTGGCGTTTGTTACCTAATAAAACTTTTGTTTCCTACAATGAAAAATCCGTACCTGGACGAAAAGATCTATAATTTGTCGGATTACAAGGTACTCTTTTGTAAAAAAAATCGGACTATAAGGGGTCTTAGGCAGTACTCTACAATCCGACAAATTCGATAGTTCGACACTGCCCTGCAAAATGATTGTCGGACTACCGGGGGTTCACTGTATAGTGTTCTGGGTAGCCAGTTGGTTTCTCAATCAGCACGTATGGCCATTCCTAGGGCTGTGCTAATTCCAACATTGTCTTATGGTAGTGAAAGTTGGGTATGGCAAAAGAAGCATGAAGTTAGAATAAATGCCGTCGAAATGCGGTCACTGAGAAGCATGCTAGGAGAGAATTAAATGTGAATTATAGAATTAAAACTAGTGTGATAAGGGAAGGTTGCGGTTTTAAAGAAGATGTAGTGACTAAGATTGAAAAGGTCATGCTTTGATGGTTTGGATATGTTATGCGGATGAATGATAGTTGTTTGACAAAAGGAATATATATGAGTGAAGGGGAAGAGTGGTTATGTAGGGGCCGGCTCAATAAGACCAGGATGTCAGGATTGGGACAAATGGGGATCCATGATCTCTCCCTACCCCTCTACAGGGAATTTGACGTGATGTGTATGTATGTATGTATAAAGTAAAGAAATTTGGTTACATACATTTATGTGATGTGTTTGTTTCTAAAATATTTATAATCTACTAGCTGGATAATTAAATTAGAAAGCAGCTAGTTACTACAAATATATTACAATTGAAATAAACACTTGTTCTAATTGACAATTGCAAGCAAAATAAGTACACGAGCAAGGTTATTGACACTTCACAATATAGATGATTGAGGAAAACAAGTGAATCATGTCCACAGATCATCAAGTCAAAAGAAAGTAACTATTTTTACTTCATGCTGTGAAGCCATGTCATTGTTTTTTAATACAATATTTAAATACAAACTTACATAAATATTGGCAAATTTAGATATAACTACTTAATTTATCACATTCGGTTACTATTGGGCGATTACATTTGGGTAAAGGTTTATTAATTCTATGTCATTTTGATATCTCTTCTATCTCTTAGTTATTTTGAAATGCAATTTTGTTATATCATTAATACAGTTAACCAATCTATGAGGGAAAATTACCATTATGCAGAAACATGTCTAGTTGTATTTATAACAGTAACAGTCAAAGTTTGTACATATCAATATGGTCTACTACCAGGGTACCAATTAAATGCTAAAAAATGAGTATTGAGCAACAAAATACAATTGGCTAGCTGATGGTTGCCACTCATTAACCACCAAAGGAATTACAACAAACAACAGTATCTTATTTAGTCTTAGTCTATTCATCATAGATCATGTATGCACTAAATTGATTTTCATTGTAATAATAATTAGTTCAGGCTCTCTGAAGAATCTCTCAAGATATCAATTGCCAAGCTACGGCTCAAATAGAAATAATCAGGGACTAGGACCTCTGGAATATAATTGCTTTAATTTCTAGATTTAGTAAGTATATGTATATAATTATATTTATTGAGATATTAACATGGATTTATTGTATAATTCACTTCACAGTTTCGTTTTTCATCATTTTTGTTTTTATCACCTTCATTAGGAATAGTAGTGTCACAAACTTAGAAACATAGAACACCATATATCAGGATAAGTGAAGTATATATAGTGAAAAAAAGATAGACATATCAAATATACATGGTATTGAAGTGTATGTTATTTTTTACCATTATATTCCCACATAGAGGTATAAATAAAAAGAGTAACCAAAATTCAAAGTTTTATAGAGTAGTATTGTAGTGTTTTAGCTCAAAAGATTAAGAGAGAGCCATGAGCTGTAAAATAGCGAAGCTATATAACCATTTTAGAAACTCAGCCCATATTGGGGCATTTGCATAAACTGTAATCATTATAATCTTCTGAAGAATTTATTATTTTAACATAAAATTTTGGCGAAATCGTTACCATCATATAAAAGGCTTAAACAAAGCAACGAGAAGAACAAGGTTGAATATACGAAAGACATTTTTCTTAACAAGTGAAGGGCAATACTCTACTTCTATCAAGTTCCGTTAGTGACGCAAATAACCACTCATCAGGAAAAAGCAATGGCTTTAACAACTCAACGTACAAGAAATGAATACAATAACGTAGGACTAACAACTAAAAACAAACATACCTGATGAATTAACAATGAACTTCCTACAAATACAAAATCTTTCCAATGATCAATTCACTGCACATATCGTCATGCCACTAAACCACTTTTCACTAGGCATTAAAATATCATATATATTTGTACGAATATGAAAGATATTCAATTAACAACGTTGAAAAAGAAGAACACAATATAAAACAAAAGGATTCGTGTCAAATATTCTCTAATTTCTTTCACTGCGTACAAAATACAAATAAGTAAAGACAGACTGGTAAAGACTTGACTGACTGATTGATTAGGATTTGCTTTGTTTCACAACAACACAGACTTCTTTAGTTTTTTTATTATTTTGCTTGGTTTGCTTGTGTCGTTGTTATAGTATTATCCCTTGGGATAGGCATAAGATACTATTTCATGCAGTCTTCATTATTTTGCTTTCTGTTATCGACGAAAAATTAAATACAGTTTGGCAATTAAAGGAAAAGATTTAAATATTACGAATTGTTTGTTTTGTTTTGTAATTACCTAAGATATTTACCTAAAACTCATATCTTTTTCAGTATACACCATAATTATTCATACCAAAGATAAAACTTTATTTTAGTCATTGATTAAAATAATCATTTACCATTGAAAGAAAATAATATTATGTATTTTATTTACATACTTACATAATTTATAGTCCCTAATGTTGAAAAAACACATTGTGAGTGTGGCTCATATCTAACAAGCATGAAATTTCGGAGATATGCACTCAAGCCTTCGAGTACCCCGCTACAAGTCGTGAGGCGTTTGTATGTATTTATATGTATGTTAAAAGACAATCAAAATTGTATTGTAAAAGACATGAAGAAAGTGTAGTAAAGTCATGAAAATTACCCTTTCAATCCCTGTTATCCCTGGATAACTAAAATATCTAAAAAGTTTAGATTCATATTAGTGCTTGATGTGGTATCATGTCTATGCAGTTTAATATTAGTCAATGACCGATTGATATAATATTAAATTAAATAAAAAAAATGTACATACAAAAAATGTCCGCTTGAGGGTATAGGATTAGAATTGATACGTTTTCTGAATGCTTCTTATATTCTAAGTCAATGATTTGATTAGTTATTTTGTGTTGGAAATGTTAAACGATAAAACTGTTCTTAGTTAATATACAACGGAAAAATGATTGTTCAAGAACCTATTCAGGTAGGTGAAGCTATAAACTGTACTATTGTCAAATGCTTGATTATACGATGTGGTATTAAAATGATCAATATTTGTCCACAGGTTATTATTTGGGATTGTTTGAATAACTATGAATATGAAAATGCTATATTTCTTGCAGAAAGACTGCATGCTGAAGGTAATTAGTTAATTAAGATATCTTTAATAAATGCCTAACATAATAAAGTTATTAAAAGTTATCTAATCAGACCTATTTTGAACACTATAAACAGATGTTTAGAGGATATGTATATTTTCATTTGGTTTAAGTACCCATCTGATTTTCTAATCCGTATAAAATGTTATAAATGTTTTGTTTTGTTGATAGAGAGGACAAGAGTATTTTCTCTTAGATGTTGATAGATTATGATGCTGTCTTTCTCATAACAAAATTTTAACAGAATATTGATTACCCATTATTGTAATGCTAATTCATTAATTAATGCATAAAGTGGAAACTAAACTATTATTTCTCACGTTATAGTTGCATCAGAGGAGACTGCTTATTTATTGGGAACATGCTACTACCGTGCCGGAAGACTGAGCGAGACATTTATCTTGTTACATAACACAGCTTTGAGTATACCTCAAGCTAGATTCCTTTTAGCTAAATGTGCCGTAGATTTGAAAAGGTATGTATGTGTTTATAAAAGACTTAACTAGTAATTTGTGTCATATGATGCAAAGGTGTGTGGGTTCTGTTGTGTCAATGCTGTCAATTATAAGTTCAAAATTTCTACATATACTCATTTCAATAGATAACCATTAAAAATATGGTAATGTAGGTAATAAGGTCATGATTGTAGAACAAACTAATAACAAAGGTAAAAAGATAAATGATTCCTTGAATAAAACTACTTCAATACATAAACGTACATGTAGAAACTCAATAGACTATTTACCTATGTTTTACAGCAGAAGGAAGATATTATTGAGACTACGTTTTTAAGAAGCCAAGATAACCAATATTTTATGTAAACATATGAATTACTTTCAAATAATACATACTGAAAGAAGATCTAGTTCAATATGCCTACCACTCTCTAATACTAAATTAACTGTTTCTAAATTGGAATTATAACAATTTTTTATCACTTGGTTTCTACATTTTTATTTGAGTATTAAAATTACCAGTACCTCCTTTTGCTTCCATAATATGGAATAATAGTGACATGTTACTGATCCCCATCAAAAAAATCATCCACTATAATTCAATAAATTTTATTAACCTCCAAATGCTTACTTAACTCCAAGTATTTTTTGTTGCAGTTATAAAATAGCTGAAACTGCATTAGGAACCAATCTAGAAATAGTAGCAGCAGAATTTGGGGAGCAAGCGCCTTACGCATTGCAGCTACTGGGTAAGATATATAATGCGACTGAGAGGAAAATCAAAGCGGTTGATGCCTACAAGAGAGCCCTGTCTCTCAACCCCTTCATGTGGAAAGCCTTTGCCCAGCTCTGCAATATGGGGGAGAAAATCAACCCACAGGAGGCCTTCCAAATGAACAACCCTGACTTCACATTTGGGGTGACAACACTGGTAAATCTAGTCAGCAATTCCGAGAATATATCCTTTGTCAACAGCAACATTCCAAATAATACAAGTGCAAATTCCATTGTGACACCAAACAATAATGCTATTCAGAAAACACCAATGACAATGTCAACCAGCATCACACCTGACACTCAGGCGCCAGTGAAGAATATGCACAGCGTGTTTGGGGGCATGGGAACCATTCCTTTCTCACCAACATTTGGCATGTTGCCCATAGAAGAATCTCCCGTTATGTATACTCCAACATTGACTGACTCCAATGAGCAAAAAGCGATACCAAAGATGGTCAACTCACTTCGAACGCAAATGGGCCTCTTAAAAGACGCAGTATTTAGCCCATCACCACGATGCACCTTAGGACCGGCACCGCGACGATCTTCAAGACTGTTCAGTAATAACAGTAGCT
Organism: Leucoptera coffeella; assembly: GCA_030578115.1. NCBI lineage: Eukaryota > Metazoa > Arthropoda > Insecta > Lepidoptera > Lyonetiidae > Leucoptera > Leucoptera coffeella. Next base: position 44,928 of record JAMBLF010001436.1, on the reverse strand, counting down.
ATTCTGTCAAAGAGAACAATAAATCTCCAAGTAGAAAATTTGTAGCTCCCAAGAGCCCTTCACGTAAAAACAAACAAAGGATGACCAAAGCACCTACCATTATACCGAATATGGGAGAAAACGAAAGGACCAAAAATACAGACACCCCCTCCCAGACCATGACTCCGAAACATACGAATGGCATAGCTCTCTTAAACCTTATGAGGGATTTGGGCGAGGCATATCGCGCCTTAGCCTTTTATGATTGTAAAAACGCCATCCAACTGTTCCAAGACATCCCACAGAGACAGCTCAATTCACCTTGGGTGCAGACGATGATTGCGAAAGCATATTACGAGATGTCAGACTACAACTCTGCTGCCAATATATTTGCAGAGATTAGAAAATCCCACCCGAACAGAACTGAAGGAATGGACATCTATAGCACGTGCTTGTGGCATCTACAGAAAGAGTCTCAATTGTCAGCATTGGCACAAGAATTGGTGGAGCTCGATAGGTCAGATCCCATCGCTTGGCTAGCATCTGGAAACTGTTTCTCCTTGCACAAGGAACGTGAAACTGCATTGAAATTCTTCAAAAGAGCCGTTCAGTTAAACCCCGAATTTCCCTACGCTCACGCTCTACTTGGCCACGAATACGCAAGCGCCGAGGAGACAGACAAAGCTCTCGCGAGTTTCAGAACAGCGGTCAGCATAGACACGAGAAACTATGTAGCCTGGTTTGGCATAGCGACAGTTTACGCACGACAGGAGCGGTGGAAGGCGTCCGAAGTGCATATACGACGGGCACTCTCCATTAACCCTAACTCGGGAGTTCTAAGGTGCCAACTAGGGCTCGCACAGGCCGCTTTAGGCAAAATAGACCGCGCCTTAGCTACGCTAGAACGCGCCGTCGCCACAGACTCTGGGAACCCCCTATGTAGATTCCACCGTGCTTCCGTACTACTCAGAGCCGGACGGCCGCAAGATGCGCTAGCGGATCTACAGCACCTCAAAGACATAGCTCCAAGAGAGTCACTCGTGTATTATTTGTTAGGTAAGGTATACCGTAAGTTAGGTAATTCACATTTGGCCCTGATGCACTTCAGCTGGGCCACAGACCTCGACCCGAAGGGCACGGGCACCCAATTCAAAGACGGGTTCGACCCCACCAAAACCCAGGATGATCCACCGGACAGATCGACCTAGACGCGCCTGCTCAGCCTGCAGCTACGCTTAACTAATCCCTTGTAAATATCGGGCCCCTCCGCGCATTCATTTCTCGCGAAGATATAGAGGGCGGCATGCCATAGTTTTAAGGGAGTTTGTGAATTTGTTAATAAATAGCGTTAAGATGTGGATAATAATATTTTCATCCTAGATTAATTTTATTATATTCTGTATAAAAGAAATATTAAGAAAATAAATTGGAGATGTATTAAACACTTGCTGATCTCAGTATATGGTTTATTGGAACATTTAGAAGCTATATATTGACAAGTCAATAACTTGTAATGTAGGCGTCCTTTTTCATTTGAGATCCCATGCAATCCGGAAGGTATGTTATGTACAATATTATCCCGTGACCCCTGTGTTGTGTGTAGTTTGAGTAAGTTATGAAACCAACAGACTGTATTTCAAGGATTTCATTTCTTTGTAGATTCCTTAAAACCTGAATAGTACCTTGCATGCCCAGTAGCTTTACTTGCTACAAACTATAATAGTCAAATAATCTCATTATAATAAATCAAGTGCACTCATTGTTTATATTCAATTAATCATGAACTTAGACTTCAACAGACCTGTAAATTAATATACATGTTTAGATCACTTCTGTATGTGCAAAAATAATAGAACTGATACAAATATCATTGTTGTCTTTTATTTCTCTAAAAACCCTTTCAGCATTAAGGTTCAGAATTGCATTCATATATCGAAGATTCCGATGTCGATAAGTCCCAAACCCCCATTGAAAACATTGTTTAAAATATTATTTGCGAATATATCATGGGACAAATAAGATAATTGCCAGAACAGGTAAAATCGTCTACTCAGTGTCATGGCTGTTGGAAAATTGGGTGTTCGAGTAACCAACTATAATCGCAATATATGTGACGATTTTCGACCTTTTAGTAAATTTAACACAGCCATAATGAAGTGTTATATGTATTTTTAACCTGTGCAATATGGCTCAGCTGTATGAGTTCTGTGTATACTAATGACGATGCAAGTATTAGTTCGGTGTAAATATGCAATAATTTATTTTCAAAACACTCGAAAGGTAAATGAAACAATGAAATGATATCTTAAAATACAATATATTCTAGAAACAAAAATGAATATTTGACCAATCACAAGCGAGAGCCTAAAATTAACATGACAGGTAAATACTAGTCACACATACTACAGACAGGTTTTTTATACAATAGGGAAATCATTTTCACATGTGCCTTTAATGACGTTGGAGAGTATTACTAATCAAAGCACAAACTAAGACCTCATAGATATAAATCCTCAGTATGTTTCACTCAGCTCTTGTTTGCCTTTTTACTGTTAAACGCTTCAAAAGCAAAAGTATTGAAATTTCTCCCTCTTTACAGTTCACAGCAAATTATACAAATAAATTCACACCTTACTATTCTACTCTCATTAGATAGACGTTAAAGTAATGAAATCAATTATTTCAAACTAATTACTGGTACTTATTTCTATTAAATTCCATTTTCGTTTCAGCATCTTCAATTCTTGCAATGTATTTATAAGTTGCATTGTTAAATCAATGCGCAATAGAAAAAAGCATAAGTCTATAATATAATTATTTAACTAAATACAAGGAGAACACAGAAAAAACATTTTCATGTTAAAATAGTTATTCATCATACAAATAATGGTCAATTGAGTATGTACAATATTTCACTACATAAATAACAATGAACATAAGATATATTGAATAGTGTGACTATTTAAATTAACAAATTAGTGGTACTAAAGTGTTTGAAAGTTGCTTGTTTATTCAATGCCAATGGTTTCTTTATTATAATTGCGTTTAAAGCTTTCTAGCAATATGAAAGAAGTTACCATAGAATTGTCCCTGCATTTCTGTCCACTCCGAGTTATATGTATGTACTTGTACAAATTAACTTAAATATTAAATTATATTAAAGACAGAGAGACAGAAACCTGAAGAAATAACATCTCAGTTAACTTTAGCACTCATTTGTTGAGGTTGTGATGGCTTTGAAAACAGAATACATGTTTTGCTGTTCAGCCAATAAATTCCATGTACTCCTAGTCCTCTAATTGAAGAGAAAGTCAGCGAATTAGCATTCTATTCACGTCCCAGACCAGCACAGGACAGTAATTTATTAAGTTCTGGCTGTACTAAATTCGATACCTATACATCTTCAACTTTCTTAGTATAGAAACCAATATTGCATTTCATTCACCTGTTTGACTCTAATTATTAAATTCATACACTTTGACAGCAATATTTAGAGCATCTCACAGTATTGGATTGTACAAAACTTTACCTTATTTTAAACGAACTTCTGTAGGATAGAATCTAGTGCTTTTCTTACGGTGGGATCGTTGAGAAGACTTTGTTGAACTTCTTGCGAGGCGGTGACTTTGGGCACTGCAGGGGCGGCGGCTGCGGGGGCCGCGGGTGTCGCAGCCACTGCTTCGATCGCCGTCTTGTCATTCAGAATGCTAAGGATCCTTTGCTGCAACTCGTTCTGAGTTTTAGTTGTCGCCGTCGTGGTCAGGGGTTCGCCTAATTCGATCTTCACTTGCTGTTCGCGACGTTCCTGACAAAAATATTGAACATGATAATGACTGGTATCTTTTTCATTCCAGCTTATCATTACGATGAACATTTATAATTTTTACATATTTAATGCAAAATCATAAGTACTGGTATATTCATTCATCGTAAGTATATTGATTCATCAATTGATGATTGATAGAAGCCCTATTGATTCCTAAAATTAGATCACAGCATTCATTGGATGTGATAACTTTTGACAAGGAAATAGTTCTCTTATGATAGTATCATAAAGCATAAAATTGTCTACGTGAATACGCAACACAAACCTCTGACTAACATTAACTTTAGTAAGGGATAATGATAGTTTATTGCACAAATTTCATCTTTACCTTTAAATATTCAATAACTTTATCATATTGCAAGGCAGTGAGCGTGCGGCCATCAGCCAGCTGTCCCAGCAAAGCGTACACGGCCTCTCGACTGCCAGGGCCTCCGCGCTGCACTTCTTGGAAGTTCCTTGAGATCATCTGCAACGCGTCCTCAATCGGCATGTTTCTGTGCTCTGCAATAAATAACAAAAGTATTATTTTTTTGTCGAAATGATGTGAATAGGAGTTAAATTTTCTTTGTTTAAATGATGTAAATTGATAAGAGTTAAGTGAAAAGACACTGAGATATCGCATTTCCTGACTAAATGAATAGTTATTTTATAGATCACCTACTAGTTTATTGTTTACTTAAAAATCAATCAGTTTGTTTGAATGCATATTAAAATTGAATGAATATATATATACAATTTTAGCAACATGCTTATTTGAGACTTGTGACTATCATAACTTATTATTATTAATGAATTCTTACCTTGCGGTAAACCATGAAGAATGGTCAGAGTGAGTGACCGATTTTCTAAGTTTTGTGGCATCACAAGGATCGCATAAAGACATCCTCTCGCGGCAATATTGCCGAGTACTTTGCCAATAGGTACGTCTTCCATGGGGAAAAGAAGGTCAACCACTATGCCGAGACGTTTCAACCGAGTCTCTATGTACTCTGCGTAGTCACTGTAATGAGAAAATAAAGCAATTATAATATTTACTATCAACTATAGTATCCTTAAAATTTTAAGTAAATTTTGTATTGTTATACTGGAGAGGGAGTTAGCCCAATCATTGTCGAGTAACAAAAATGTAGGTTTACATGTTATTTGAAAACAAAAATACTGTAACATATTGATAACGATATATAGTATATTATACTTACGTTAAGTCTTTTGAAACAACAATAATTTCACAATCGTTTCGCTCAGGCATTGGCAACACTCTGGCTGGTGGAGGGTAATCCATATTTGGCGTTGGATATCTCTCGTAACTCCTTTCTGGCCAATCTGGTGCTATAAAATAAAATCACAACATATATTCATAAAATATATCAATATATCACTGTTTAGAAGTTCTAATAGATTGTAGATGTTTTTTTCATCTTTTTCTTTTCAATCTTGATTTTTGTCTGATGATTTTGAAAATTGTTTTTTATTTTGGTATAAATGATTTAAATTATTATGTAACAAAGGTATAAAACTTATGTTATCATTTCCTAAGCTAGAATGCATAATTATATATTAATTTTACATCTTTTTTAAATTGAATATTAATTATTTATATAATATACAATATAAAGCTTACCACGATTGCCATTCGGAGATCTTTCTCTGAAGCTAGGTGGCGCTACACTTGCACCTCTACCCCTGATGCCTCGAGTGCCTCTGCCTCTCATTTGGCCTCTTCCGCCACGTCCACCTCTGTCAAAGCCAGGTTTCTCATAACCTGGCTTATCATACCCACCCTTGTCATAATTGCCTTTGTCAAAACCTCCTTTGTCGTAACCTCCTTTATCATAACCTCCTTTGTCATAACCTTTATCATAACCTCCTTTGTCGTAGCCTCCTTTGTCATAACCACCATTATCTTGGAACCTATCACCCCAATTGTCATTTCTGTTATTAGTCTGATGTTGATCCTGGTATTGATCACCTTCGGGTTGGAATGGGTCTACTGCAACCTCTTCTTCAGGGTAGTCTTGATAAGGCTGTGGTTCAGCGGCAGCGGGAGCTAGAATTTAAATTAGTTCCATGATTAATATCTCAATAATAGCCAAAAGCTTTCCTGAAGAGGGGTAAACAGATATTGTCTTTATTATATGGTCCTATTGTTACCCTAGGATATCAAAAGATTCAATTAGCTGTCTATTTCTGAATATATATTTTGAAAGTAATAAGTATTTTGAAGATGACTAAGGGCACTAAATAATTTAAAGGTTTTTTTTAATACTTGTTATGTCGGCTCAAGTACAAACACTGATGCCCATGGTGTTTGCACTTCTTGTTAATCTGTCGCCATAGTTACACCAACGCCGCCAGCTACTACAACCAAAGAAAAATTTTGCTCTTCCTTGTTCTTCGGTTTGTTCCAATTGACAATGTAAATATAATTCCAAAGCAAACATGTTTGACATCACAATTTACTAAATATTCTGCTGAAAATAAGTATTTGTATTTTTAACTTTCACTGAGGTGTTGACTTTGTGAACCATAGACAACTGATTTTAAGGAATTTTAGTAACAATATTTATAGTTTACTAAATTTATTAAAAATACAATCTTACCTGGTTGTTCTCCTATAAAATTGCCATAAGCATCATACATGTCTTCGGTTGGATGTTTAGAAGTAAGTTTTTCCTGCTGTTGTTGCTGCTGCTGTTGCATTGTATATTCTCCTATTTTGTAGGGATTCAAATCATTTCTGTAATATAAGAAATAATTATAAGCCTAAAATCAAAATAATACCTTTTATTCACATTTTCATGTAACATATTCAATAATTCAGAACTGATATAAATTAGATAATGCTTGTGTGTGATGCAAGTGGCAATCAATAATTTGGGAAGTAGAGGCATTAATAAAGGTATATAAAATAACCAAAAGTTACCAATTAATTGTAATGTAAAATAAATTTCATTACTGTTCTACTTATTCAGTTAAAGAAAATAAATAAACTCTAGAAAATAAATATTTAGCTATTTATGGATATGGACCATGAACCAGTTTTGTTTTGAACACATTTATAACTATTTTTTATGGGTGTCATGGGTCATAATCTATCCTATTAGGTTGAAGAATGCACCTTTTTATAACAGTTTAATTAGATTAGTTAATATAAACATTAATAATATTCATGGATGTATTGAACCTCATAGATTTAATATCACCTTGTTTACATGCAGACATTTGTTAGGTTCGTAAAGACAAAGAAAGAAAATATTGGTCATAAATTGCTAGCCTAGTGCTCAATAGGAGCAATCTACTGCCCGTCCCTTTGTTGCCTCCTATGACAAGCCAGGAAGAAAGGCCAGTTATCATTCTAATAATGTCTACGATAATCATAACACAATATCATTTAGGCTAAACTAGAAACCAATATTATGAATACTAACTTCTTTTCACTATTGGTTTGTGCTGTCTTCACAACCAGAGTTTTACCCTGGAACGTAGTTCCATTTGCTTTAGCTATAGCATCTACGGCACTAGATTCTTGATCAAATTGAACAAATCCAAAGCCTCTGGCGACAACTATTCCATTAACTTTTCCATATGGCGAGAATTGCTCATATAACTCCTCAATTGTGGCTTTATCTGTCAATCCACCAACATATATCCGAAGATGTGCTGTGGCAGGATCTCTCATAGCAGCTCGATCTAGCGTCAGGTTTTCTGCAACAGAGTACTCATTAGCATCTTGCACGGCTAACGAAACAACGCAACAATATGAGTTTCCAACTTACCGGCCATTTTTGCGTCACAGGTTATAGAGATCGCGCCACATACGGTGGCAGTTGGAGGCGTCGCCACAGTCGCGTAATTCAGTGTTACCAGTAAACACGCCAAAACTAGCACTCACTGTGCCATACGGCTCGAAACATTATAGGTTTCATTTGTAACGATCTTTGGTTGCAGAGCTATAAACTCAAATAAAACAAATTAATATATCAAAGTCAAAATATGTTTATTATACTATTTCAAACATGATTAATAATTAACGGGACTTATCCTTCTTATTATATATTACATATATTATGTGTTCCTTCACTCTGTCCGCAATAGACCGTTTAGTCTGTTCGACATAGGATTTCCCACAGCTGCAATCAATCTTATACACACCCTTATATCTTATATCATGAGTATAAATCGCGAATCTCTTAAAACTATTATTTCAAACATGGCACTGAGCATTGTCTTTACATATTTTTTACCGAGGTTAGATCAGCGGAGACCCTAGCTTGGAGAAGAACTAACAAGAAACTCCGGAAATCAATTTATTATAATCACCCTTAACAAACATAAAAATTACAAAGAGTGGGCAAAAAACACAACGCTGGTAATACTAAATTTACTTTTCATACAAAATAACACGCAATGGCGGAAACGTCAAATTTAGTTCCAAGTTTGGCTACTGCCACCGTATGTGGCGGGTACTCTAAGCACTTCCAATAATATTACTAAGAAAAAGGTGTTACAAAGATCGAGGTAACAATTTTTACACACAGTTTAGATATTATTCGTCTGTAATTAAGATATATTTATTGTAATTCTACCTCTAAAGAGTACATGGAAACATGTAGAAAGACCAAACTCAATCATCAATCAAACACTCAATCAATTCTTTCAATCAGAGAATCATTCACTTCATTCATTCAGTAATGTTGAAAATACGTCATCGAAATTAAAGTAGATATCACACAAGCCCAATACTGTAGCAAACATTAAAGTAGGCATATCGCTCCTACAGAAAGCTGAAAGATCACTACTGAGAGAGTTAGATGGAGTTAAATGTTCCTAGGTAGAGTTCTAACGAGGTCAAACATGTGTTTATATTTCATATTGCTCCCTATTGTTGTAAATTGTAAACTTTAATTTCACATTTATTCAAAATTTATTTGAACCAATAAATCTAAAACTTATAATTCACATCAGTATTAATATATTGAAGGCCAAAATAAGACAATAATGATACAATTGAGAATCATTATCTCTTCTACTATAAAAAATATCTTATAGTGTATAAAATCGTCATGTAGCTTGATAAACGCTCATACGTGATATCGTAAGTGAAATACCTGGAAATTATTTATAATACTTATTAATTATTTGTCTAAGAAGTGGCAATAACTTCAGTCTACTTTGGCAAAAATATTGAGGACATGATGATATTAATATGGTAACAGGCTTGTGCAATTAGTGCAATACCAATTAAATTCAGTTAAACGCTAGTAGCAGCTTATGATATGCTCCAAATAAAGTCAGTTTATTAATTCCAATTTACTTATTATAGAAAGGGTATACTTACGCAGTCACGTAATTAAATCCCTTCCGTGGTACATACTAGCTGCCGTTTACTTTTCACTATTGGTTTGTGCTGTCTTCACAACCAAAATTTTACTCTGGAAAGTAGTTACCCATTTGCTTTAGCTATCACATCGACGGCACTAGATTACTAGTTCGTAGTCTTTTTACTTCCGAGCTAGTGCAGGAAACATAAAGAACGATTGTTTCTCCGTTAAATAAAATTTGTGTAGTATAGGACTTTCAACCTCTGTTATATTAAACCTTTTTTGGTTTATCCTGATTTTTTGTTCCAGATGACCAGAAAATTATGAGGACTAAACTACTAGGCGATGCTTTTAAGTATATGTTATACTTGAAAGATACTGCATTCAGCAATAAATATTTATTTTATACGAACGTTACGATTTCAACGTCAGTATCATGTCTTGGTGATTTTATAGAACAACGATACGAATTATTTTATGGTGATTTGGTGAAATATGATTATAATCGGTCGGCCCACATGGCATTTTCAGGGTCTGTAGCTGGAGTTCTATGTCATAATTGGTATAAATTTCTTGACAGAATAATTGTGGGCCGAAATTTATATAGTGTTTTAAAAAAGTTGGTATTTGACCAGTGTTTGTTCTCTCCTATCGTGATTTTGTCATTTTTCCTAACTGTTGCTATATTTGAAGAGAAACCGTTAGAAAATTTTAATGAGGAAGTTAGAGATAAGTTTTGGCCTCTATACAAAGCGGAATGGCTGGTGTGGCCTCCAGCTCAAATCATAAATTTCTACTTTTTACCCCTGAAATACAGAACATTGTATGATAACACAATTTCTCTCGGATATGATTGTTATACATCCCAAGTAAAACATAAAAAGAGAGATCCATTAGAATGAGTTATTACTGGATTATGTACCTTAAGTATATACATTAGTTTTTTGCATATGCAGTCTCTAATTATTGAAATAAAACACGATCTAAAAATGACATTGTAATTATTTAAAATAATTATTTACATCCTTTGCGGTTAGCCACCGGAGGTGCGATAATCATAAGGTTCCGGGTTCGATTACCGGAGGCAGAGTTAAGGACTAAGATTTTGTCTGCTTTCCAGTGTGGTTGTTGATTTTATGTACTATTTAAGTATTCATCTACAAATATATTAAATATAAGTTGACTAATACCCATAACTCAAGTCTTAATTGAACCGCGGCCGAGGGGCTAGATCAATTGATGTAGTAATAGTGTCCCAAATATTATTATTATACACATAATATTCATGCCACTACTTCCCTAACGGAGCAGGCAGACTATTGATTGCCATCTTGAATGATCCTGACAAATTTCTCATGCCTCACTCACACTTACTAGTTTTTTTATACATGTTCTTTGCTCTACGCTGCCGTAAACTTATGAATAGTAGAATGATTGTAATTATTTGATTGCTAAAGGTGACCATTCTTTTTCAACCCTACCATGCACATTGGCTCTAATAAAATTCTATAACCCGCCAACTTAATGTTTATAAACTAGGCTATTAAATATCAGCTTGTAATTCAGTGTTGGTATTATAAATAGGAATAATATTTAATGATGTCTTAGATCGAGTGTTTGGGGAAATGAATGCATGAATTATATTTATATATTGTTATATATGGTTTTAACATATCGTACCACTCAACATAGATCCACTCCCTTTTACCTTTGGATATAATACTGGTGTCTGAACTGATAATAAAATTAAAATGGTAATACAATATTAGGTATGTTTATCCATATGGCATATGGAGCGGATGGATACAAAGCAGCTTAGTAGGTGTTCGTTTTCCTTTTTTTACATTAATTAAATTCAATTTCAGCTGGTTTGGTTTGTACGTTATATTGTCATAATTATTTTAGGAATTTGTCTCAAAAATTTTGGTTTTATGATTGAGGTTATGCTCCTTGCTTTTGCCTGGAGTCTCATAAATCATGAGATCATTTTTTTCACAAATTCTTCTATTCTGTATCGTTATGTAAGTGGTAATCTTAATACCTACTTAATTATCTCACTGCAATGATTTATTAAAGATTACCGTCCTAAAAATAACCAGTAATTTCATGTAAGTAAAATAATTATAAAATATTTGCATTGTTAAAAATACTGTTTCTGTTAAAAATTGCATCAAATTATAAATAACCCAAAGTAAGTTTAGGTTATTTGATCCTGTACTTTATTGAAGTACCTCTTACCAGTTTTTTGTTTTGCGTCTAAAATAAATCTTAAAATAGAATTCCTTTTCTGTTACGCGTGTATATTATTACATATACATGTTGTAATAATTCACATTAGATTAAAATACACTTACCTATTTAATTTATCGTTTTCGTACAACTACCGATTTAATATAAATTATTAAGTCAGTTCTTACAATACATATATTTTGCTGACCGTTACATTACCTCTACAAAACTAATCCCAAACACATTACTCAAGACAACCAAATATGTATTCCCTTATTGATGTTCCATATCTATTTTATTATTATTTGTACTATATTTGTAGTAGTGTATCTAGGGCCTCCATACTGAGAATGTTGATCAATAAAGCTAATAATAACCCTAAAATGGTGGTTGTGAAGCTTATGTAAGATTTCATTTTGTTTCAGATAACAAATGCAAGCATTCACTCTGACATGGAGAAAATTGGCAAGTAGCAGTTTGAGAACATCAAGCAGGAAACTTGTACGTACTGCATTCAGTGACAAGTATTTACTCTTCACAAATGTCTCCATATCCATAAGTTTATCATGTGTGGGAGACATCCTGCAGCAACGTTACGAGATCTGGACTAACAAGTCAGAAAAATGGGATGTAAAGCGCACTGTACATATGGGTTTCTCTGGCCTAGCAGTGGGTGTTCTTTGCCACCATTGGTATAAACTCATAGACAGAGTGATTGTAGGAAGGACTTTTTCAATGGTAACCAAAAAGCTGCTATTAGACCAACTGTTATTTTCTCCTGTCATGCTGGTTGCCTTATTTGGAAGTTTAGCAATATTTGAAGAAGATCCAATGGATAATTTTAAATCAGAATTGAAAGATAAATTTGGTACCCTGTATACAGCTGAATGGGTGGTATGGCCCCCTGCTCAGATAATCAATTTCTATTTCCTTCCCACTAGATTCAGAGTGCTCTATGACAATACCGTCTCTTTAGCCTATGACGTGTATACATCTCAAGTGAAACACAGCAAAGTCAACAGCCACCAGTTTAAGCAAGCAAGCAAGCAATTAGATAAAGAAATAAAAGTAGCTGACAGTGTTTTATGATTAAAACCAAATTTAGAAAAATATTATTTATTTTATAAGTAATGCACTGGCTGTGATTTGAGTTACTGCTATAGGAGACATAAATAAATCAAAACGAGCAAAGCAAATGAATAATAGTTCAACAACAATTTTACAAACTAAGTTGTATGAAGCTAATAACCCTATAATTAACTATATTGTAAATAACTACTTTAATTATGTTGTAAGAACAGGGGCCAAGTGATATTTGAGATAAACGTAATATCATTTTACTATAGCTTTCGTAATGTCTAACTTACCATGTTACTAAGTCAATATACAGTAATATATTGTCAGTTATCAGTTTATTTTATTGGTGTATTGCATCTGTTTCTTTGTCACCTATATGTAACTTAACATTTATGTAAACAACCACAGTTCAGCGAACTATTATGAATAGAGTATCTGATTGTATAATTCAATTGTTGATGTTATATTAGTTATAGAGAACATAATATAAATATGTTGTACATAAATCTTATCTTTTTTTTATTATTTTTACCAATAATGACCTACCATTCGGTGTCATACTCACTTCTTTCATATTACATGACAATAAGAAAACATCTTAAAAGTACTTACATTGCTGTTTTATCACAAAAGTTATCTTTATTAACCCGACGCGACGTTTCGGCTACGTTGCAACAGCCATGGTCACGGGCATACTGACGATTCATATTAGTTTTATTTTAGGTACTGTAATGTTTCAGAACTAATAACTTATTTTTTTATACCAGGAAAATCAGCACGGCAACTAACAATTCGCTGCCCCCCGACGAACACTATCGTAATAGGAAAATAACAATTTTACACCAGCAACTAAAAACTGAATATCTTAAAAACTATCAAATCTACAATAAACATATTTATACCAAATATAGAGGGTATTATTACACTAAATTTTAAATATTTTTTTTGTAAAAAAATTTGTATCTAAATGAGATATTTAAGAAAATGTCTATTACTGAAATATACTATGGTCTGTGCTATGGTGAATATTAACGCAACCTAACTTTACGATAGTGATCGACGGAAATCACTAAACTGTATTGCTATAGTAATCGTGCGCTACGATATTGTTCCGTGATACATATGCAACACTGATATGTAATATATCACTCGAACAATATCGTAAGAGTAGTTTACTCTATAATGTTGGCTTTTGAGATTCGGTAATAGCCTTTTGCGTTATAAATCGTCTTAAATTTCCCATTGAATAAAAACATAAAGATCATTACTCAATGCATAAATCCAAAAGTATTCATTGCCCAACCTTAAAAATTTACTCTATGGCGTAATACGATGGTGTGGATACGAATATTCAATAAAACCGATTCTATGGTAAGAGCGGATACGATAGTGTTCGTCGGGGGCAGCGAATTGTTAATAATGAAAGATTTCTGAAAACATCTCTAACTTTCGTATTAATTATTTGGATTTAAAAACGGTTCTTCTGCCGAGGAACTGCGTTTTTGGTTTTTGATCGTGTTTAAGACGCTCTGAATGATAGAGTTTTCAAATATTCTCTCCGGCCAGGATTCTGTGCGTCTATTCCTCAGTTCAGAGATGACTGGCATGCGACTATGCCTGTGACTGCATCTATGGGAGCTGAAAGATCTTGGTCTCTTGTTCTTTTCCGTGCCTAACAGAGCTGTTAGCAATTTGTCCAATGCCTCTATGTCGTCAATGTCATAATTTTTTGGTGTTTTAATTTTTGGCGGTACTAAATTACCCAAGTTTGTGTGGCTTAGAAAACTGGGACTTGAGTGGCGGGATAAACCAATACTGCGGAATACCTGTAAATAAAATAATAACATTTAAACGGTGGAAATGAAATTTATCTACATTCTGTTACTTATTCATTTCAAAAAATTCGTATTTACACATAAATAGTATGTCCATATAATTACTGAGTAGGGTAGGCGTATAATACGAATCCTCCATTATCTCGATATGGGTAAATTACAATATGGAGGTATTACTCGTACTATCGAAAAATATGGTTTGTTGCTAATGTGACACTACAAGTTAATGTTTCGAAAAAGACCTTAACTAAGCAGCAGTTGGTGATTTATTATTTACTGTAGAGTAAATGTTTATTCTTACTTCGTCGGAATCAGCATTATGGCTTTGATAGCTCATCCTCTTGACTTTCCGATAAGTGTCATCATCCAAAGCTTCTTTGACTGCTTCCTGCAACTTCTCTTTAATACCCTCGTTTGCAGCTTCATTCAAATCTTCCATAACCAACCTGCAACATAACGTGATGCAATGCTCGCCACTTTTAATAATTACGATTTATTATTTATAATACTTACACTTATTTAAAAACAGACAATTTATTATATAAATTACTTATACTTTTTTAATGCAAGGGTAAAAGATAGTTGTTTTCAATAGCTATACTGTTTTGAGACTGTTTGGTTTGATATGCAATTTAGTGACCCTTTTTTACGTATATATGCTACTGCACGAGAATTAATAAATACTTTTTTTAATACTTTTGTTACCATATGCATAGTAATGAAATTGACAAGACTATCTTACTCAGCTCTCTCGTCCTCTTCAGCTTGTTGAAGATGTGCCCTGTTGGCATCTCTAGCCACTTTGATGTCTTGCTCCCAAAACCTTCGCACATCTGGAGTGGACGTATAAGGTGCTGCCACCTCCTTGATTTTCAGAAACATTATCGCCGTTATGTAAATGCAAATCACGTTGACGATGGTCAGGCAACAACTTACTATACCTGTGAAAGGATACAGGTTGAATAACAGTAATAAAGAGATGCAAAATAAGTCATTGTTTGCTTTTGGATATGTTTTTTCTATATAACTACTGCAAAAAAATGACGTCAAAGCTCCGTATAGTACATAAGTTTGTATGAGGAGGTCTAATGAAGCGAAAGTTATTTTTTAACAGAAGTGGGAAAAGTGTGAAACCGTAATCTCTGTCTATCCCTCTATAGAGAAACTGGCGCACCGTGTGTGTATAAACATATGTTATGTAACAAGTTACTAAACTTACCATTAATTGCAAACTCAATGGGTAAATAATCATTATAGAGCGGCTCATACGAAGAGTTTCCAAAGTAAGGCTCTCCCTTAATATGTGGTATTTTGACGCCTGGATATAATAGCCAAATGCACGCTAGCGCCCAAAATAATCCCTGTGAAATGAATAAAATACAACTGAGATTAGAAACGTTCAAATAATTCATAAAAAGAGATTGAATGAACTTATGTCCAGTGTTAGTATAGAACAGAGCTAGCATCCATTATTATGTCACTTAGACTAGTTTTATATTGTTTCACTTTAGTTCACTAAGTGTCTTAGGACAAATGGAATTTATTCGTAATTAATAGCATGTCACGCAAACTTTATCTACATCACAATCGTATTAAATAATGAAAATTTTAACGGAGATTTTCCTCAAAAGGGAGAGAATAACAAGGGTATATCATTATATATTATTTCATACGTACACAGTTAACAACAGGTGGCAGCAGTGAAGCAGAGATGGCTATACCGATCAAGGGTCCAGCGCTGCCCTGAAGCAAGGCGAGGGCTACACCCGTGCCAGATGTCAAAGCCCACAACACTCCCATCCACAACGATCGAGCGTTGCCTCTGTAATTTATAATATATATGTGTGTTTATTGTTAATATGTTTATCACAACAGCCTGAGGAGCCTTCCTTTTATGATAAACAATGGTTGATGAGTAAATTATGGACATGAAACCATAGGTACATATCTGGGAGCTTCTATTTTATATATTGATTGGCTTCTTTTATAATGGCATATTAACACTTAATTGAAAAAAACATAAGTATTCCTAACATGGTTAATTGTAATTCGTAATATATGTGCATAGGATAACAGCGATAAGAATGGGCAATTTCCTGTGAATTCAATCTCAAATTAATTTAATATTGATACTAGTCATCGAATAACTAAATTAAAATGTTATATGTATTTGATATATTATGTTAATAAAGTATTTTTTGTTTAACGTATATTTCATAGGTAAATGAAAAATAATAGTAATCACCTCGATTTCATTTCTTCAGTAGGCCAGTCACCATATCCCCAAGGCATATCTGTAGCTCCAAGAATGAGCCCAAATATGAACCCGAAAAGCAAAGACACCAACATGCCAACCACCAGACTTTCAAAGCCGTTTCTCACCAAGCTTCTGTCGGAGATTATGGTGCCAAAGGTGATGGACATGACAGGGCCCATTAGGGGTGATACCAACATTGCTGCCACAATATTGGAAGCATTGTTTTCCACTAGGCCTAAAGCTGCTAAGGAACTGTTAAAAAATATATTCAGAATACATTTTTATTTACATTTTTAAGAATTATTATAAAGTGTGTGCATAATGAGGCTTTGTATACAATTCCTAGTAATTTTATACACTCGCTAAGTCGTCCACGTAATATTTGACTTAAAATAAGTGACGAAGTCTGAAAATTTTGGAAGGATTGATTTTCTGATTACTGCGCTCTTTAGTTGTTGATTTTCATGCCAAAAATGGCTCTTCCAGGACTAATGTCGTAATGTTGAAAAGGTTCAATATCAAGTCCTGAAAATCTATCGTGCGGGTAAGACTATGCTACATTATAATTATTATTGAAAACTTACTCGGCGGTGATTATGAGGGTGAGGTAGTCAAACGAGAGCTCCCCTCCAGCCCTCACTCCCTCCACAACTTGCTTCACTGTAAGTTTCGACCTAATCGACTCAACGAAGTTCCGCCAGCGTTTGCTTTCTTCAGTTTTGCGTCTGTGAGAAATTTAATTGGTTGCTTATAATTTGTAGTTTTAAATTAGATATATAATTTGTTTACTCGTATAATTATTTGGTGTCATTTATTTCTTGACGATTCATTAAGTATCAAAGTAAGTACCTTTTGTATTAATGCCACAATTCCGGCTTACCCTCTTAGAACACGCCGGCTAAAGAGGCTAGTAAATATTCTATTTATGTGTTTAATTAACACGGGATTCTAATGCTAGTGTCCCAAGTAAAAAACGGTGCTCTGTAAAACACTGTCGGAATGAAACGGTATTCCTGAAATCCAATCACATCAAATCAGTTGTCAGCACTTTCTGTCTCTAGTGGATTAATTCCTGGTGAATTTTTTCAGTTAGTTGAGATAGTTGTTACTTACAATAATTCTTCGTCATCAGTGTCTTCACTGGTCATCGCTGAATGCACCACATTGCAGGGCAAAACGCTACAAGATGTAAAATTGTTATAAGTGTTTACATATTAGAGGTTCACATAATCACGTCCTTCAATTACTACTCACGTATATTCACGGTTACTTTTACCGTTGCAGTTGCGGTTGTTATGGAGTTATTATGAAATATGTCATATCGTTGTCGTTTAACAGTCACTATTTTAGAACTCTCTCTCTCTCTATCTCACCTGACACATTTGGTAATAACTATCTGATAAAACGTGGTTTTTGAGTGACCAAATACCGTCGTATAGAAAGAGTCACTCGTCATGTACTTATTCAGGCCTCTACGTCCCTGGCGATCCCCACCTACCGACCCAGATAAATCTTGCTTCATTCGCACCCACCTTCTCGTACATACTGTTCTGTTCTTTACTACCCACAATGGGATAACATTCGTGAAGCTTATGTGTGTATACATAATATAAGAGTATGACGAATTACCTTACAATGGATTTGCACTTAACTCCGATGCCGAGCTTAGTAAGGCAATGAAGGAGGGTCTCACACCGATCTCCGGTTGGCGACGGGAATATCACTTCGTAATAATTACCATTCCTGTCATTTATCCACACGACGTGCTCGACTTGCAGCTTAGCGAGCAATTCTTGTAATATCTACAATAATTTTAAGTTTTATTGGAGCTACTTAGCTGTTTATTGTGGCGGAATAGTCAGAGGTTTATGTGGCTTTATTGTAATATCTTCATACCAAAAAGAAATTACATATACGAGTATGTACACGCAACACGTACTTAATACAGCAAGATTTATCTACATCTGATATTGTCATTTATTTGAAAAAACAACACATTTAAAACCAGTATTAAAGTTATCAGTCAATAGTAAATAAATATTATTATTTATTAATTATATGATATGCTTCTGAATTGAATTTTTTTAATTATTAACTGTCAATACCAGTATAGAACCTAGACGTTCACGGTTTGAGATGTAATAGTTTGCAATCGCGCTATAGGCGTTATCAAGTAACCGTAGTTATTAATATGTATATTTATATACAATATAATAATTGTTAACTTAATTGAAACAGTACTTACATTCTCCATGGTAATATAGTCGTCAGCTTCTACGATGTTTTCCAATGACGGATTGAAACCCTCGTTATAATACTGCTGAGTTAATTGCACTGGAATGCTATTCCTAGACTTCTTATTGCGTAGTTCGACTTGAAGCTTGAAATTCTTGGCGTAGTCTTCATCGTTTAGAGAAACTATGTTCTTGGGTTTCCCAAATCGTAGTACGTGCTCGTAGCTACTTGTTGGGATGCAAACTACGAAAATTACCCCAGATGGCATCGTAGTATGCTTAGCTAACCACCTCAGACGAGACTAATGATATAAGACAGTAGGCAGCATCTCAGCCATAATTGGTGTTAATTTCTCAAAGGGTGACTTAATTAAAGCGTAACCGCTGATTGATTCCGTCACATATTAGATCAGCTACACTCGATTTATAAGTGTGGTATAATATAGGAATAATTGAGTTATATTTTCAAACTCCACACTGTAAATACTATTATATATCAATCAATCTCCCTATACTATTATATAGTACATATTTAATGGTGTTCTATAAATTTATTGGAAGCGATTTTCTATAATACTTTTTTATCTCGCGGATTGTGGATTTGACATTTGAATAGAATGTTACCAGCTGCCTTCTTCCTGGCATGAACAGGATTTTATATGTAGTATTATGTAGATTTTTTTTCATTTTACCGCCTAACAACACTTTTTATTATCTCAGAGCTCAAGTAATTATTTAAATAAAATACGAAAGATCCTTTTAACAATGTTTATTAATTTCCAGTGCTGGTGTGGGACGTAAAAGAATGCAAACTAGCTGCCCTTCTTCCCGGGATTATTTCTTCTTCCCGGGTATCGGTATCGCCCAATGGGCTAGCAACCTCAATGTACATGCTAAAAAGTGACCTTGGAGATATTATGGTCTCCAAGGTTCTGTCCACCCCGAAAGGGATTAGAGGACGTGTATGTATATGTACGTAAATAAAATATATAATAAATGTAGAAAATAATAATCCATTAATTTTATATGCATACTTATTTATTCACAATAAAGTGTTTCAACGAATAAGAGGACTTAAATATCAACACTAAAAAGAGAAATGACTCCTCAAATTAGAGCAGGGCTTTTAATTAATAATTAAAATTATCTCAAATGTAAAAAAAATACCGTTTATTTTCTAGTTTTTAAAAAAAAATATCACTGTATGACAGATATCGTGTAATTACTTGTATACATGCTGTATACAGTACCATAAGATGTAAGAATATTATTCTATCATCAAACAAAGGTAAATGGAAAACAACTATTCACGTGTCTTGTTAAATTAACCATTAATTCAACCGTGCTTATCCAACAGTGATTGATTGACAAGTTTATTTTAAAACCTATCTGTTGTAATATTTTGAATCGCAATCTAGGTAATGTTTACAATGTCAGTTATTTACTCAAACCAATGCAGAATGAATGTTATTAAATGATTGTGCATGTCATTTTAACTCTAAGTTATAAAATATAAAACTGTTATAAATTAATACCATGTCGTCAGTCTTCAAACGTTTACGTTCTGCTAGTATCTACATTTGCATTAGGTCTAGGATTAACAGTTACAGTCTGCAAAGGTTCTAACACAGCAGGCGATGTCTCTTCATGTAAGCTAGATGTAGAGATTGAATTTATGCTTCGTTGACAGCCATCTTGAAAAGAAACATTTCTGAGGTTTTTGTTTCTAAGCATTTCGCACAATATTTCATCTTCTGTATCTTTTTTCATAGACGTGATCGTATAGATTTGGTCCAACTCATTTGGTCTGGTTTTCCTGATGATGAAGAATAAGAAAATATACTGTTAGTTTCGCTAAAAGAAATCATCAATATGAATAATACTATCTGTTAACGTCCATAAACTTGCTACCTGGCACATTAGGTACTGTCTATAATGTGGAACTGCGGTTTTAAGGGGCCAAGGTCCTCCATAGCTACAACAGTGCTTACTTTTTCCTACCCGAACAGTTAAACCATATAATTACAGAATTGCTCACTTTGTGAAACCCATTAATTAGAGAAAGTGAGTCACCCTTGCAATATATTATTTAATGCACACATACATACATTTTAAATGGATAACTCACATAGGTCTGGCCTCGTTAACACTGGTTCGTTCTGCCGATGACGTAGCTCTGTGGAGACGCATCTCATCAACGTTTATGTCATAAGTTTGGCGCTCTCTGCCAGGCTTTTCAAATATGTTGTGGCTCCATCTATTGATCAAGCTCCAATGTCTAGATGCCCCATGATTCCTAGCGGATGAATTTGTGTTATTTCTGTTGGTTTTCCACCAGGGAATATCACGATTTTCTAGGGGTGACACTTCTTTCACCTGGAAATTAAGATTGATTCGGGTATATTCATGAACATCTTGATACTTCTCTTAGATTGTTCAGTAGGCGAATGAACACATTAGTTATCGTTATTATCACCGAAATTAACCAAATTAAGTTATAGGAGAAACATTAAGAAATAACGAGGATACATTGTAGCACAACATTTTTTTTTTCAAGTTTTTTTTAAATATCTTTTTACAATAGTTATCAAAATATAATTCAGGTCATTACACTAACCTTGTAAACCATAACTCCAGCAACGAATATGCATACTATATTGACGAAAGTTAAGCAGAGTGAAATGGCTCCCATGATAACCAATTCCACGGCTGGGTTATTGCTGTATATGGATGTAGTGATGACGCCGTTCCATTTGGAATCATCGTCCAAGTATATCATATTCACTAAGGCCATGGCCCACAAAAGACCCTGGAAAAGAATAAAATAAATTAGAAATAAACTTTTTTAAACTAACGACAAAATAAACGAATCCGTGACTAGTGTTCTATATTAAATAAAGTTATATTAAATATAATATATAAAGTATTTTAGCATTTTGATATTAATTTTTTTTTGCGTATTTAAGTATTACATAATTTGCAGCTATAAACTTTAACTCATAATAGTTTTGTTTAATATAAGTCGCTTGTACTTTCATTCAAGTATCGTAAAGTCATTGAAAGTTAAAAAGCTTATCTGAAAAGGGTTGTCACTTTACTAAGATCATCAATAACCTTACCGTTAGTTCCTAATTTAATCATACTACCGTAAAAAATTACCCATCCCTTATTTTATAACTACCCCGTAAGTGTTGATAGATAAGTTTATGCAGCCTTAGTTCCTCTAACATTATAATATCCTTCCCAATCTATAAACCTAATAACAACACAACATTCATATTTACCGCATTTACAGCGGGGGGCAGCAGAGATGCAGAGATAGCGACACCAACAAGAGAGGCCGTGTTCTCTCCCAGAACTGCCAACGCCACTCCGGCTCCACTGGGCACGGCGATCAATATCCCTACCCACAGGGAACGGAGCTCGCTTCTGTAATCACATACATATTCATGTCTCTATGTCCTAAGATAGAGACTACTTAATAATGCTCTATGGTCTAACGAGACAGGTAGAGACTATGGAATGTAAGCTTACATGATAGTTACCAATCCCTATCGTTATTTAATCAAAGATAAACATTCTCGTTTTTCAATCCCTTTCGGGGTGGACTGAACCTGAAAACATCTCCTTTGATACTTATTAGCTTAAATATTGCGGGTAGTGACGACATATTCAATATTGCTGACAGTTTGCTAGCTCATCTCCCAATAGATTCTATATACCCCTAGTCCCTTAGTGGCCTCCAACGACATGCCGGAAATATCGGCAGCTAACATTCTTTTTATGTCCCAGCTAACACGGGGCCATTGTTCAATCATTCATTAAAATTCTCGTGCACGCTCTTCTCTAGTTTGATCCATATAATTTTCTTTGTATTTTATTTTCTGACCGAATCCAACCCAATCTCTATTTACTCCATGGGCCCAAATTGCCTTAACAAACCACTCTATTTTAAAGCAAGGGACAATCAGTTTTATCGGAATAGGTAAATGGTTCGAAATTTGATAAATACATGCGTTAAATAATGTATGTAACAAAAGACTGTCTTATTACCGTTATAACGATGTTAGTCTGCGACGTACATAGAGTGCTAATGAGCTACCTTTCTTCGTCAGATATCGTATAACATAACTATGGATCTTGATCGTCATAGAATATAAACACAAACCAGATAGCAATGGTCAAATTAATGTACAAATGTTCTTTGCATCTACAAAGTCCTTTACACCCCCGAAGAGATTGTATATTATATACTAAAGTAAACTAATCTAAACTATAGTACTATACTAAACATGAGTCATACCTTGACATCATTTCACTAGTAGGCCATTCTCCGACCCCGTACTTATCGTCCACAGCGCAAATCCCGAGGCCGAATATGAAGCCGATTATCAAAGAAAGCAGAAGTCCGAAGATCTCGTTCTGGAATCCCACTCTTTGCAGAGAACGGTTGTTGACGGCTGTACCGAGGGATCCAGCTGTTATGGGACCCTAAAACACAGATTGTTTTATAAATAATATATTATTTATAATCTTTACATATGTTTACGTTAACTTTATTGATTCCCTTTAAGTTAAAGCACCTTAGAGACATTATATCCTTCCTCACTTTTAGTAATTGAATTATGGTTACTAAAAACAAAAAACAAACGCATTCACGACCATTAACCCTTGCGGGGTAGTCAGAGTTTCAGGTGTCCATCACCGCAATTGCGAAGGTAGTAATTCTATGGACACCTCGTACCCACGTGTTAACCAGATAGTCAGTACTCAATGTGACAGGTGGTCAGCCATGTCGCCATTTACAAGCACTAACTATTATCTGTTCGACGAACAGGTAAGTTTCCTCACGATGTTTTTCCCTCACCGTATAATTCGATGTATTTCGTAAATGTGTTTTTATTACGAAAATGTACATAGAAATTCATTAAAATTCATTTCCATTGGTACATGCTCAAGCGGGATTTGAACCCTATATCCACTGATACAAGGCCAAGCCCCCCACAACTGAGCTACGTCGAATAATGGTTACTAAAACCATATTATTTATTATGGTTAGGATATAGAATAGTGTTCATTTGATAAATGCATCATTCTGTCTATTACATGCATTGTGTGCTTAGAAACCGCTGACTAAATTGGATTAATGATTGTGATGCTTATACAAACAAATGTTGATTTTTAGTTAGGCAATCTTCTTGTCATAAACTCTTTAAGCGTGTCGAACAATGACATTAGTTTAACCCTATAATAAAAGCTATTCATCATTTTTAAGTACATACTTCCTGTTAATTATAGTCATTACACTAAACGTGCGTAAATAAGGTATACATGTTTATGTATATGAATAACATATTTTATGTAAGATTGTATTATATTCTAAGTACACGCTTGTATTTCGTACGTCACCGAAAGGTTCCCTGTCAGGGTGACATACCTAACATATTTATACTGAAGAAATAAATATACATAAGTATTCCCGAAACAAATAGACTATGGCATTTACCCTGTTGGTCAAAGTTAATTTAGGGATTAAGTTTAGGGTGAAATAAGTTTATGATATAGAATCTAACCCTAAAACTAATTAAGAAAACCCCTAATTCCTTTGTCACTTCTTATAACATGTAGGTAAGAAGAAAATGTATATTGTTGTAAATAACGAATAGGAGTAACACCAGGAAATAAGTAAATGTTTACTGTTGTTAACGACAAATAAAAGTGACAATAAGATTCAGAGCACGGTTTACATAAACAACTTTTCTTACCATCAAAGGCGAGATGAGCATACTCGCTACCAGGATAACTGTAGAATTTTCCACTAAGCCAATGGCTGAGACAAAGGCAGCCACCACCAGAAGGAAAATCCAGTCAAAGGTTAACTCTGCATCAGCCGCCACGTCGTGAACCACTTGGGCGAGGTTGGTCCTTGCTCTGACCGTGGATGTGAAACGGGACCACGCTGTGTTGGTGCTGAAGAAAAACGTCAAATATAATTAAGAACTCTCTTGCTTTAGATTTATTAGATAGAATAAATTATTTTAGATCAATACCCTGATTATTTTAAATGCCTTGACTCTAGTTACAAGCGTATTAATATTCTTCCTTTAATCTTTCAATCAGCATTTACTATCGGGTTTCGAAGGGACTATCAACCACCAAGTTGAGCGATTCTCATAGATTTCTCTCACTTCAATCACATCCATTATGTTCAATGTTCTTGTCATGAAAAACACATTTTTATTGAACAAATCAAGAACCAATTAATCATTGTTCTATATAATTAAGTTGAAATTACCGCAATTGACCACATACATCTTATTTATAAGCTCACTTACCTGACATCATTGTAGCTCTCGCCATTTTCAGCTATGTTCCTCTCTACAATGTTATCGTGGAAGTACAGGGCGCAAGGGATGACACTGATCGACGATTTGAACAGTGTCCCTACGCCGAGGGTTCTGAATACTTGGATTACCTCTTCACACAGGTCGCTGGATTTCAACGTGAATAAAACCTATAAAAGAAAAATAAATTATTGAATTGAAGTAGGCAGTCACTTCAATTAATTTTTAATTTATTTAATTAAAATTGTTGGGTAATTTTAGTCTTATTATTTTTTATTATAAAACTAGAGAAATTAAAATGAGTTTTTTCGGATTTTAGTTCCATTGAGTGATAAGTATCTATATAGAAATTGCTACCTCGATGTCATGAAACTAAGTATATCGCTATTATCATGATTTAAAAATGTACATACAGTAAAATGATAAAAATATTACGTGAGAGGAAAATAACGAGCCTCTATAAAGCGAACAATAAAATAGTTCCATGAAAAATGTCACACGACATTCCAATTAACTGTGGAAACGTAATTTTCTTAGACAAGTACCAGTAATGAAAATTTGATTGATAGCCTCTCTAATATAAGTTTTTACGTAATATAATAAAAGTTTCTCTGCAGAAAATCTTTTATTATATTACGTAAAAAACTTATATTGGAGTAGATATATTCTTTAAAAGATATTTGAAATAAATTCCTTTACACGGTGACATGGAACATCATCTATTACGTTGAGTACTGGCTATCTGGTGAATGCTTGGTTTTCAGGCAGTAAAATTGCGGAACGTATTGCCACATCAAAAACATAACTTCTTTTTACCTACAGAGGGGTAGACAGACTTCAACGATCTCCATTTGTCTGAAGCGGTCAGAATTTAGTATGTTAGAATCGAGAAAAAGTGGCTCAATTATCTCTGCTAACCCTGCTTGAATTAGTGATAGACAAAAGGCTTTTAGATAATTTTTGGAACGAATATTTGCCTTAAATAACGTTTGCATAGCATAATGGTTAATTAAAAATTAACAAGTTAATGTCTGTTACTTACTTTTATAAATAGTTTCGATTGTCACAAGTTAGCAGTACACTTGTGAATTATAAATTACTTTGTTATTGTTCATGCATGGCAGTGCCTATAGCGCGATCCTATCTGCCTAATAGGTTGAAAAATGGACTTTTTATCTTATGATCAAGGTTCTCGTCAGGGCAATTATGTGAAGTTTTTTATTACAAATAATTGTCCCACTCGTTACAAGGAAATACAAACAACGGTATATCTTTTGAAATAAGTATTCTAAACATGTGATGTGCTATTGTTTTGTAGTGTCAATTCCGCTTGGTTGGGTTGTGAACCCTGCTGAATAAAGCCCAGTTGATTGCCTACGTGCAGAAATAACTTTTTATTGCAATATTGGAGTTTGCATATGAATTCAACTGTAGTTCGATTTTGAATTCTGCTGATTTAATTACTAGAACAAACAAACTTGATTTCGAATATAGAAATTTATTCTTATTTTTAAATACTTTGGAATAAATTTAATCAATATGTGTATTTTCTAAACTGCTTAGTATCGGGTAAAAATATAAACCGAATAAGTTAAAAGTTTGTTTAGAAATGTGTTTGTATTTTTGGCTTATGAATTTTGAATATCGTGGATTGTTTAGAATACCAATGATGGACGTCATTTACACGTGGCATTACCAAAGAGAGTACTTGTGTGAGTGAGTTTTCCCCAATCGTTTAGCGATATCGCGTAATTGATATTTTTATTGCTTTTGGCCATAAGCTATGGCCATAATTAAATGTTTTGGGAAACACCTGGAAGGTTTGACTCGTGATTATTTAAAGTATGCAACCGGTAGTTTTGGCATTATTTCAAGCAATTGCTCATAGTAAATGTGTGAGAACTACATATTTATTGGAAATAGTATATATTTACTAAAAGAATGACATAGTTATTTAACAAAGTTTAAGCATAAATTAAGGTACGAATATCTCGCTGTTCCGTTATATAAGGCTAAGATACTAGACTAAAAATAGTACATTCTTCTCTAATCCCCGCTCAGCATGGAAACTACAAAGTTGCATATTAAATACGCAAATAAACACAATGTATCCTGCTCGTAGCGATGGCTTTAATTTTTCCTCCAATAATTATAGGAAAACCCTAGTCATCGTTCATAATGGCGATATTTGTGACAGGTTGTCAACATCAGTCATACACATATTGAGTCCACGTTAGCCTGCTACAGAAATAACAACATGACCTTAAACATTGTTTGATAATAATTAAAGCGAAGGACGACAGTATCCGTAGCAAAAATTATTAAAATGTCTCTTTTAAACAAGCATCCGAATTCGGTAGGATAAATAATAATATTTGGACATTATTACACCAATTGAACTAGCCCCTTGCTAAGTACATTTAAGACTTTTGTTAAGGGTACAATTTAAGAAATATATACTTATTATATATAGATAAATACAAGTATAGCACATTATATCAATGACTGACTGACATTATAGCATTGATTATATCAATGACCCGACTGGAAAGCATAAGAAAAGCGTAGATCTTAACTCTGCCTCCACCGCGTTCCGGTAACTAACCGATCCCGCCACGGAGGTCGTTAAATAATTTAACCACAATGTTGAAAAGGAACATGCCGGTTTCTTACCAGACTACCACAATTGATCCTAAGAATACATAGCCTATCATGCGAAACACCGGTTAAATTCTACTTCTGGTTATCATAGCGGTTTGGATAGTTTCTCAGAACTATGCAAAAATACCTTTATCGTTATTCGTATCACGTGTTATAATCTGTAAGAGGCACTCGACTGTTCTGGCCACTTCTTAAATAAGTGTGCACCCTTTACATAATTGATATAATTATGTCAGATAAGAATAAACTTCCTGATTGAAATGATATAAGGTGATTGAGGTACCAGGGGCCAATGGAATTATTGAGCGAGGCACTAGCACCTTATCACCACTATTTCATACATATTTTAACTCAATCACGCAACGGCACACTTGACATAACAAATTAAGCCCAACTCGAAGGTAAAGATGACACCGGGTTCGTAAGTTATAAAAAGAAGCATGTGTTAATTTGGCGATTAGTGTGGTACAACTTATTCTATTCTCACCTGACGGAAATCATTGTTACTCGTAAGACTCCACGATGCATTTTTAATTTCCAAACAGCTCAACACCTCCAAAAGTATCTGGAAGAGAAAGCAATTTAGGAGTGACACAACAGTCTTTATTGTTCCATTATTTTGACACTTTTGGTGAAGAATGACCGGACGTTGAACAACTATTGATTAACAATTAGATTCTTTGTCACGGAGCCGTTACGTAAGCCAAAACCTACTGAAATAATTAAAAACAACCAACATAGTCAACAAGGATGAAACAATTGGGATACTAAAAATAAATTTTAACCAAGCAATATATTATCACATAATTCAAAGTTATCACATTGTTATTGACTTTACATGTATTTGTTATTGATTGATTTCCATCGAATTGTCTATTACGAGTTTACAAAACAAACAAACACGTTCACGATCATTAACCCTTGCGGGGGTAGCCAGAGGTTCAGGTGTCCATCACTACAATTACGAAGGTAGTAATTCTATGACCACCTCGAACCCACGTGTTGACCTGATAGTCAGTACTCAATGTGACAGGTGGTAAGCTAAGTCGCCATTTACAAGCACTAACTATTACCTGTTCGAGGAACAGGTAGGTTTCCTCACGATGTGTTCCCTCACCGTAGTATTCGATGCAATTCGTAAATGCGTTTTTATTACGAAAATGTACATGGAAATTCATTAAATTTCTTTCCATTGGTACACGCTCTGACGGGATTTTAACCCTATATCCACTGATACAGAGTCAAGCCCCGCTGAGCAACAGCTGAGTTACGTCGAATTACGAGTTTATTCATACTTAAATAATATAATCGGGGGTAGAACCCAAGTAACATAATATATTTTAATCTCCGCTTAATTAATTGTTTAATATTCGTTTTATACATAATATACATTAAAAAGATAATTTAAAAATTAAGTGTATCAGTATAGAAAGTGTTTGAGTATAAAAAACAGTACGTAAACATGGCACAGACAACAAAGGCAGCTATCGAAAAACTGACGGCGGTTATTTCAAACTTCGAACAGAAATTTGAGGATATAAACATGGAATTGAAGCAGTATCGTAATATTGTATGCAAACAAGGCTTGCTTATAGAGGAACAACACACCATGATTGAAACTATGATGCATATGATGTCAGCGCAATCAAGATCCAAGAGTGACAATCGTGAACCACACTCACCTGACAATACCTCCTATGCCGACATAGCCCGCAGCACAATGCCAGCCAGGTTCAGCACTCCACCAACGCTGAACGAATCCGGCCCTTTGGCCCTGACCACTTGTGAACCACAAGACACTGACACTGGCACCATCATGGACTTGACATCAACAGCAACAACAGCTCCCAAATCTTCGACTTCAAGAAGCACTAGGGCGCATGCTCGTGCCTTGGGTCGGCTCAATAAACAAGTCGTAGTTTCAAATGTGGACCGGCACCAGAAACAAAATAAGAAACCAAAACCTGTGTGCGTCTCGACTCCAGCTTCGGGTAGTTCCAAGATAAGGACTGAGGATGGTGAAACCGGATCGCCTCGCCGTGCTCCAAGTGCCAAAGCTTCGGCTGGAACCCTCCGCGCTGCAGCCCCACGCATCTGTAGCCTCCATCTATTCAACTTCAGCAGCGAGACCACCTCTGAAGATATCATGGGGGCATCTTTCATCTACATTAGGCGTCGGTGATGCTTCGTGTGAGAAGTTGCAAACGAGAGGTGATTACGCATCCTTCAAGCTTGATGTACCGATGGCGAAATCGAGATCAATTCGCAATCCTCGATTCTGGCCCGATGGTGTTCAAGTACGTAATTATCATGTAATCCTTCCAAAAAACTTAAAAACTCATCGCCCAATAGTAAAAAAAAATAACCTCAAACACACTCCGAAGTCAACACTTTACTATACTACATCAAAATGTAAGATCAATTACAGGTAAAACATCAACACTTGAACTAATTTTATATAAATATAAACCAAGTATACTCGTTTGCACTGAAATATGGTGTAAAAACAGCGATATACAACGTGTGCGCTTGTCGAACTATGAACTGGCAAATTATTATTGTCGTTCGAACATTAATCACGGAGGCGTTGCCCTTTATGTTCGCAACGCATTCCAATACAAGCCACGCCCTGACTTACAAAGTATTGCAGTCGAGTATCACTTTGACTGCACCGCAATAGAACTTATTACATGTAAATTAATTGTTGTTGGTGTGTACCGTGCTGGAAAAGGTGACTTTAAAATTTTCTTATGTTCATTGGAACTTTTATTATGTAAAATCATTGACGAAGGCAAGAGGTTTCTGTTGGTCGGTGACATAAACGTAGATTTTCTGAAGGATAACTACGAACGCCGTAGTTTAAATGATTTGTTGCAATGTTATAACTCGCATAAACATTGTTGACTTCCCTACTCGCGTGTGTAGCACATGCGAGACTTCTTTGGACTGTGGGATTGTTGCTCGTGATGATTGTGCCGTCACCGTAAGGCCCGTTCAAACGGCAATTAGTGACCACGACGCTCAGTATTTTACTATAGAAACGGTATCAATCGACTGTAATAGTAATAAGTATACGTTGAAACGAATTTTTAATAACGACTCCTTATCAAACTTTTATATTGACATCGAAAATTATAATTGGACATTTATTAAGAAACATGACATAAATATAAATCAGAAATTTGATAAATTAATTAATATATTGACATCACTAATTGACATTCATTTTCCATTAAAAAAGATATATCAAAGTAAAACGAGATCACCTTGGGTAAGCAGCGAGCTCTCGGAATGCTTATCGAAGTTTGAAACATTCTGTCAGATACGACAGCAGCATCCTGCCGTAGAGCATATAAACCAATGCGTCAATCACTACTCACACTTAGTTAAGTCAATTAGTCTTCGCGATCGCCGCAAGTACTATGACGATAGGATAAATGGTGCAAAAAAACATCTCTAAGGAGATATGGCGCGTCGTGAACGAGCAAGTATCACTACGAAAACCACATTCAGGTCCTAATTTGATGGATGGTGACACTGTAGTTGACAATAGGGAGATTCCAGATCGGTTCAATAAGTATTTTATTACAATAACCGAAAACCTCCCTATATATCCTAATGAAAAAGCAGCCTTAGATCACTTACGGAATTATTTACTACATAGGGATATTCCCAATTTTATTCTACCAATTATCACCACGGACATTTTAAATAAAACTTTTAAACGTATGTTACATTCGTCCAGTACTTTAGATATATATGACATTTCAGTAAGAGTTCTCCTGTCTATATGGCCTATTTTAGTTGACAAATTATGTAAATTAATCAATGACATGTTTATTTCCGGTACTTATCCCGATGCGTTAAAGTGCACTAGAGTTTGCCCAATATACAAGGGAAAGGGTGACAAGACACGGGTGGAGAGTCACAGACCTATCACCATAGTTCCCACCTTGTCCAAAATAATTGAGTCCATATTGTCACTGAGCCTGACGGAGCATCTTGAGGGAAATGGTCTGCTTAGCGACGCGCAACATGCTTATCGGAAGCGTCGGTCAACAGCTGGTGCTGCGTGCGAAGTTATTGACGCCATCATGACGGGCTTGGACGATAGGTATGTGGCGGCCGGGATCTTCTGCGACTTGACGAAGGCTTTCGACGTGATCCGACCGAGCCTTCTCGTTAAAAAATTAGAAGCATACGGAATAAGGCAGGGCCCACTTCGCTTGTTTTCATCCTTTTTGGCTGATCGAAAACAGGCGGTTGAAATAGCTGCTGGCGGGCATAGATTTCGGTCTCCGATGGGCAATATTTCAATCGGTGTCCCACAAGGATCATCCCTAGGAAATATATTATTTTTGACATTTATTAATGACTTGACATATTATATTACGGACGGAATTATATTATTATTTGCTGACGATACAACGGTTGTAGTTTGTGCGAAAACGTATGACGACCTAAATATAAAAATTAACAAAGTACTCAAACAGTTGCACGACTGGTTCTCGAGCAACGGCCTAATATTAAATGACTCAAAATCATCGGTGCTATTGTTCTCGATAAAGGAGATGGCGAGGCCTGCTGCTGTGCGCTGCCCGATACCATTCGCGAGTGCATGTCGCTTTTTAGGTTTCACATTAGATTCCAAGTTGAATTGGAAAGGCCACATCCAATCGCTATGTGAAAAACTGAGTGGGGGCGGCCTATGCGTTGCGTAAGCTGAGACCACTGGTATCGGGTTCAGTGTTAAGGCAAACGTATTTCGCTCATTTCCATTCCATTATGTCCTACGGGGTCCTGCTCTGGGGTGACTCTGTCGACGTGAATCGCGTTTTTGTCCTTCAGAAGCGGGCCCTTCGGATTCTGGATGGAATGGGGCCTCGTGAGACGTGCAGAACTGTATTCCAGAAGCATGGCGTAATGACACTTCATTCCGTTTACCTATATGAGGTGATGGTCCTTGTGCGGAAGAGGCTAGGTTCGCTTGGGCGCCGCGTGGGCAGCGAACGGTCGCTTCGTAACGCGGGGCGGCTCGCGGCGGTGGCGCACCGCACGAGGTTCGCGTGCAGGAACCCTAGGGTGGTGGGGCCCAAGTATTACGAGCACCTTCCCACTGAAATTCGTAATATTAAGGATGACGAAACGTTCTGCCACCGACTAAAGAAATTCTTGCTGGACAGCGCGTTTTACTCTGTAAAAGAGTACGAGACGAAACAGTACTAATGTACATATTGTATTTTAAATTATTATTTTGTTATATTATACTATTATTATTATTATTTTATTTTGACATTTTAATTTTATATAATTGCAAATTTCAATGACTATCACTGTAATCTTTAGACATCTATTAATTGTATTTTTTTATGTGGACATTGTTACAGTGAAATAAATAAATCTAATCTAAATCTAAATCTGTTCGATGATTAGGTAGGTATCCTCACGATGTTTATTTCGTAAATGTATTTTGGTTACGAAAATGTACATAGAAATTCATTAAACTTTATTTCCACTGGTAAATGCTCAAACGGGATTTGAACCCTGTACCCACTGATATAGAGCCAAGCCCCAAACAACTGAGCTACGTTGAATGATATGTATTACGAGGGTCAAACTGAAAGTTCTTAGAACTGGCCACTTATAAGCAATATAATAATAAAATAATTTTAAAACCTGAAAAAATAACTCTTTGCCAATATTATCGAGTATATACTTCATTAATTTGTCATTTGTTTTACGATTTGGCGGCAGATTGTAAATTGTCTGTGTCACGTCAACATGAATTTAACTCGAGAAAGTTTTGTGCAATGATTTTGTATGACTTTTGTTCTTATTTAAGTCAACAAGAAAGTTATGATAGACTACGATTGGCCTTTCATGATGAAGCACCATCTCGTGCGGCTGTTTACAACTGGTTTAATGAGTTTAAACGTGGTCGCACTAATGATTCAGTGACTCAATAATGATTAACGTGAGGGACGACTTTCTACGGCGACGTCTGAAGATAACATCTGTGTTGTGCAGCGTATGATAGAGACTGGCAAAAGAGTGACCTATCAGCAGATTCGGAC
This sequence comes from Leucoptera coffeella, assembly GCA_030578115.1. Classification (NCBI taxonomy): domain Eukaryota; kingdom Metazoa; phylum Arthropoda; class Insecta; order Lepidoptera; family Lyonetiidae; genus Leucoptera; species Leucoptera coffeella. The sequence continues at coordinate 11,091 of JAMBLF010001436.1, read as the reverse complement.
AAGGTTAAGCATCGGTATGAGTCAAGTGTACAAGATCCTCCACGAACATTTAGCGGTCAGGAAGCTTTGCGCCCGATGGATACCTCATAATTTGACTGAGGCTCTAAAGCTCCGTCGTGTGCATTGGTGCCGTAAAATGATTGAAAGATTTAACAGAGGTGACTCAAATGCTGTGTTCGACATACTAACAGGTGACGAAAGCTGGATTTACTGTCATAAGCCTGAAACTAAAAGACAATCTGCTCAGTGGGACTTGTCTTAAAACTTGTCTTGTCACTTGTCTTGGAAAAAAGTTCTAGAGAATCGACAACGCATTAAGATCCTCCTTCACCACGACAACGCCTCGTCGCTCACAGCCAAGCGAACGATCGACTATTTGGCGACATCAAACGTTGAATTACTGGGTCACCCGCCGTATAGCCCCATCCTCGCTCCTTGTGATTTTAAATTATTGCCAAAAATGAAAGAAAAACTTAAAGAAAAGCGGGTTATGAATGCTGAAGATACGGTGGCTGCGTATCGCGATGCCGTCCAAGAGACCCCTAAGGATGAGTGGGCAAATGGCTTTTCCCAGTGGTTCCATCGCATGCAGCGGTATATTGACGTAAATAGACAATATTTTTAAAAGATATAATAAAACTAATAACGGGCTAAAGAAATCAGTTTTGGATTTTTTAAGAACTATCAGTTTGACTTTCGTTTATGTCAAAGTACATGTCAGTCAAGATATGAAACAATCATGATAATTATATTATTTTGATTTACAGCCTGATGTTGCAGATATTATGACAAGAAGTCGAGAAAATACATGCATGATACATCACTAAAGTTTTCTTCCCAGTACCAGGTATGCGACCTTTCGCTGTTTGAAGGTCTGCAAAAGCTTGCGTCGAGTCCTGCGACCATTTCGTGACTTTCTGAGTCCAAGATATTCTCATTATACGTCTGTATGCCCACATTTCAAACGCCTCAATACGTTTCCTGAGGGCCTCTTTAATAGTCCAGGCCTCACATCCGTACAGCAGTATAGGCCAGACGTAGCACTGAAGAAGACGTATTCGATTGCAAAGGACCTTCTTCATTTTTCCGAAGGCGCTGCGAGCAATTTCAATGCGAGTCTTGATTTCAACCTCACTATCCCAGTCTTATGTGAGCCACGTACCAAGGTACTTGTATTTATTGACCTGTTCCAGTTTTGGCCTGCCACAAATATGTTTGGTAAGATATCGGGGTTGTTGGAAATGACCATCAACTTTGTCTTGGTGATATTCATCCTAAGGCCAGCTTTGACACAACATTCATTCACTCGATCGACAATCTCTTGAATCTCGGCTTCTGTGGAAGCTAAAAGAACGGTGTCATCGGCATATCTCAAGTTGTTGATGAGTCCCCCTTTCACTTTAACACCACAGTTCAGACCTTCCAGCGCTACTGCCATTATCGCTTCCGAGTATAAGTTAAAAAGAGTCGGCGATAAAATGCAACCCTGCAAAAGTATTTTTGCCGTCTGAATTTATTATTTAATGTTTAATTGTTATTTCAAAGTACAATAATGGTGGATAATGTTTATTCATGATGTGAAAGTAAAACATGCTTTAGCTATGTGAATGTAAATTCATACTTCAGTGGAAATGAAATTAATTGTTGAAGTGTTTTCGAGGTTATAATTATCGAAATAAAAAATATAAATTTTAATGGAATCAAATGTTTTAAAGAACTTATCAAAGCGTACACTAAAGGGAGATTAATTAATAAGCAGCATTGAGTAATCACACGATTAAATTAAGTACAACCCATAACCGGCTAGTGTTCACGTTCTGTCTTTATGTGCAGTGATGATTGTTTGGATTAAAAAACTAATAGTGCGTAACATTAAGTATGTTCTATTGGCTTCCTAACCTGTAAAAACAATGTCTCAATAATGAAAAAAGTTTCATTCAAGATGCTATCCAGCTCCACAAACACCAGATTACCATAGATAATTACATAGAATGTAAACTTATAATTTATGAATGCACATGACCTTGGTAAGTAGTACGTGAATAGGGTACCCATATGTTATAGAAAATTTGAAATGCAACTTAAAAAAATTGTCTAATATTTCCAAAAATTTCCTACCCTTTTATATTATATACATACACAGGGGGACAGATTCATCACTGGCAATATTTTAACCTGGCTATTAGTAGCACCTATTGAACCCATTTTAATAATAAAAAGGGTAGCAAAATATTTGGAAATTGTTGACAATTTTTTGTTATTTAAGTTGCATTTTGAATTGTCCATAACATATGGGTACCCTATTAACGTACTACTTACCAAGGTCATGTTCATTCTAAATTGTATGTTTACATTCTATGTAATTGTTATCTATGGTAATCTGGTGTTTGTGGACCAGGATAGCATCTTGAATTAAACTTTTTTCATTATTGAGACAGTGTTTTTACAGGTCAGGAAGCCAATTGAACATACTCAAGTGGTTTCCTTTAAACATTAAGTACGACAATGATACGCACTATTCTTTTATTTAATCCAAATAATCATTACTGCACACAATAACACAACATGAACATTAGCCGGTTATGGATTGTACTTAATTTAATCGCGGGATTACGAAACGCTGGTTACTAATTAATCTCCCTTTAGTCAACGCTTTGATAACTTCTTTAAAACATTTGATTCCATTAAAATTTCCATGTTTTATTTTGATAATGATAACCTCGAAAACACTTCAATATTTCATTTCATTCCCACTAAAGTATGAATTTACATTCACATAACTAATCCATGTTTTACTTTCACATCATTAATAAACATCATTCACCATTATTGTACTATGAAATAGTAATTTAAGGGGAATTATAAAACGAGCGATCAAAAAAAACTTGGCGACTGATGATGACATACTGTTTTAATAACTTGAGCGGTATGAATTTGAGTAAGCGAAAAATTAACTAAACTGACGACGAATATTGATTTATAATAAAATCCAGAACGAGCTTACAAAAAGTAGATTGTGATAAATCAATTTCAGATATTAAAATTTTATCCGAGCGACTTCATTACTAAGTGAGCGACTGGAAATACAGAGAGGGCAACTTCAATATTAAGATAGATTCGATTTTTCTAAGTGAGGTTATACTTAGCGAACTACTAAAAAGTTCACTTTGAGCAAAGTTTAGGTTAGGTTAGGTTAGTTTAGAAATAAATGCATGCATATTACTTTATTTTTACGGAGTACATTGTTTTATTTAATTACCCTTATATTTCGATAATAAAATTTCTCAACTAATAGAATAGTGTTTCTTCAAATAGTTATTTCATATTATTTTTGTTTTTTAAATGTGAGCTCATTATACTCTGCTCATCAGTGTATTTTTCAAAGTAGTTTTTGTATTCGAAACACTTCATTTAAGATAAAATGCCGCTCAGTATAAAAAATACATTTGCCAAATATTTAAAAAAGTTCGCGTCATACAGCCAGAGTGAAGTGCATTACATTTCATACTCTTGACTTACTACGAGCATAAATATTGAAATATTTTGTATGACTAATTAATAAATATACATGAGATGAAGAATAAACAATGAAAAGGAAATCAAGAAAATAAAATTGTTTATTTCACTTTTATGTTATGTACTATTTTGTCACTAATAATATCATATACTTTTTAAGACATTTTACCAGACCATTAAATTAAATAGTTAGTAAAATTACTAAATTACAATTAGTACTTATATGTTGAATTGTTTATGTATTTGTCAAAAATTTTTGCAACGAAAATCGCAAGATGATATTGATATGTTTTGAAATTATTAGTTATAATAATTATCGATACGAGTACTAGTGAAATGGAATTGTATTTGTCAACGTGTACCATGTATGTGTGATGAAATCGATATGTTTTGATAATTTTCATTGGGGGCATGTAATGTTTGACCACAAAAAACTTTTTTATTTTTGTGTATTAAACAGCAGGTAAGCTATAGTGATGATTAATGACGCCTTTTCTTTAATGGCATTGGGTACACCAGTAATAGAGTTTAGTAAAAAAATTTTGATTTTTACTTAGATGTTTTGTTGTTGATAGTTGTTTGTTTTATTATTGATAGTTGTTTGTTTTGGCTGTTAATAGATGTTTAATTGGATGAGAACTTATGAATGAAATAATGTAGGGTGTACAAGTATTCTGAATTGGCTCCCAAACTTTTAGGAGGCTTTTCTCAATATTCTTGTACTGGAAGGTACTAAAATAATCATGTCAAACCTCATATTTTTCATCATAGAATCTATCTTTGAAGCATTGCCAGTGGTGAAAATTGCATCCTGTATACTAAAAAAATAAATAAATATATAATAAACATTTTTTGTCGCTAAATCGCTAAAACAAAATTAATTAGATTTTATCCATTTGTGATGAGTTTACACTTAGATTTATGAGTTCAATTTTGTTACAATATATGTAGTGTAGATAAATGTAACTAAATAACTTTATGACGATTATATCTACGATTGGGTAAAAAGTATTGTAGAACAAAAGACACAATGGACAGTCAATACTAAACCGTTTGAAGCTTCCGAAAGAGGATTTTTTTAGGTAATCATATATTAAAAAATACTACAGCCAAACCTTCTGTAAAAAACACAATTTTATTTCAAAAGCACTCGAGTCTAAATATATAGTCTTAAGAATTCGGTAACCTTTTGGAGTTGGTAAATAATAGGTTAGGTTTAGAGACTCAGGACTGTCTGATCATGTTGTTTCCGCGATGAGATATGTACGGCAAAGAGAAAAGAGACATGTAACTTTAAGCACAGTTTAAACGATAGTTGCACATCTTAAAAACAGGGCGTTCTTCAATAAAATTTATGCATGCGAACTGTAGCTTATATGTTTAGCTATATAAGCAATTACTATTATTGTACGAAGTAAATTTATAGCTTGTCTTGCCATAAATATTGTTACAAGAAATAAAAACATAAATATACAACAATCTAAAACATAAAAAGTCTATTCGAAATGGTCTTCATTAGCTGCAACAATCTTTTAAACGTTGGTTCACGCTGTTTTGGTTAATGTCCACCCAAAACAGCGTGAACCGAGTTATGACCCGACGCTAAGTCTTGCTGGAAGGACCATTCTTGGTTATTGAACATGGTTTTGTTAAAGGGCTTAAGTAATGGTATTTTGATCCACTTCTGCCGATATCTAAATACCTTTTTCACAATAGTATGGCTCAGTCACTCCTTCATAGCTAACACCATACAAACCACCATTGATGTCAGATAATCTCCAAGTTGAACTCTGTTGACTTATTGAGAAGCTTCATTAGAGCTTTTAGCATAAATAAGGTCATTTTATTTTATTAAATGTTCCATTGTAAAAATTTTGTCATAGTACGTTATAAACAAACATTTTCGGCGTACTCCCTTTGCGTACCGCTTCAGTAGTTGATTCAATTTTTACCACCCTATTGATAATAAAATTATCGTTTAAGAAATGACCGTTACGTTTTATGTAGGTTGAAAGTCCTAAGTCATCTTTTAAAATAGGTGACCTGTTCCTAGGAGATACCTTCATTTCCTGAGGTGAAATAGTTTGCCTTCGGAAATCGAAACGAATTTGTTCGAATTCTTACCCGTACCGCTATGACCACCTTTTTCATTCGAAGACTACGTGGACGGCCAGATATTTTTTCACAAACAGAGGAGGAGGACTCATTGTGCCTATTAGTAGCCATATTCGCAAACATACGAGTTTTTTAAATTGTTTGGCTCCATACCAATTTTATGCACAGCAATCTCAGCGATTTGGTTCTCTTTATAACCCCACTACAATGTTATATCAATAAAATATTGTACTATTTGTAGGCGCCAAAAAGAGAAAACACAATGAAAAATGTCAAATCCTAAAGTCAGATGCAATATTTGACTTATTTTTAGTTTTAACAGAATTTATGGCCGGACTAAAACTACATTCACGTGAATTAAAGTGGCTGTAGCTTTGGCTAGGTAAAGGTAGTTGTTTATTATCGATTATTCTTCAAACTAATTTGATTATAGTTTCGTATATCATTAGTAGAAGTTACGTCATACATACCTCCACAATGCGAATCCGAATGCTTAAGAGAAAGTGAAGTAATAAACATAATATGAAAGAATTGAATGTTTAATAAAGCTATTTTTTTATACTTTCGTATATCATTTCTAGAAAATACGTCATACACCTAAACAATGCCAATCCGAATGCTTAATGGTATTGTGTTCCAAAATAAATTCACGAACAGTAAAAATCCGATATTTCAAGCGCAGCGGTGCACTATGGGAATATAAGGTACTCTCCGTGTCGAAATTCTGTAACTTTCTTTCTGTACTTCCTTTTTTGTGAAATTTGGCCATTATATATATACTTTAATAAATTTTCCATCGAATGAATGCAGCTAATATAATGGTTTTGTATTAATTTGATACTAATTTTCAAATTAGTAAAATTTCATACTTTACGTAAAGAAATGAATTCAAAATAAAGTTTCAAAATAGAATTAAACATTAAAAATATCTTACAATACATTATAATTTTATACAAAATACTTTATTTATATAAATGATGTGCCTTATTGCTAATATTAATTTATATTCGGAGGTACGAATTGACTAACTTGTAACTTCAAGGAGAGATATCGCTTTTTCAAACAACTCTTGGTATTACAACACTCGGCTTGCTTAAACTTGTAATATACGGATCAGAAGTATAGAGCAAAGTATGAAAAACATCTTCGTTTGTACATCGAAATTGTTGATTTGTACATCTTCGTTTGTACTTGTAATCCTTATAACGCGCTTCTTGTGCATCATCAGAAAGTTCACCGATTGGTAATACAGCAAAAAAATTCAATAATCTTTGCTCCATGTCTAAGAGTTTTGTGTACAGATGAGGACATATAGTACCAATTAAACTTATTAACATATAATCGAGCAGTATCCAATGTATACTGTCCAAAATTTGTTACATTTATAGAAAAACCAGAAGATATAACTTGTAAAATAATATACAATCGTTTTATCAATTTTATATCAACTCCAAAAATTTCTGCTGAACATTCATAATTAAAATAAAAAACCTACGAGTAGTATTACCGTCATTACTGTTACCAGCACCTTGTCGTGGCTTATCTATATGTAAGCCAAGTAATTCCCGCGAAACGTAATTGAACTTGTTTTTCTTCTCTCCTTTCATTTTTATGTTCTCGTTGTCGTTGACCACGATTGAAATGCCAAGTTGTAGGTAATGTGCAGAATCATCTCCATACACCTGATCCAGGCGTGTAAGGTGGAGAGGCCAAATTGAAATAAATTTTCGTTCACATCTCTTGTTATGACTTTGGCTAAGTCATTCATTTGTTTAGGAGTGGCACCACAAACCGTACAAGAAGCGCTAGACCGCGTTTCAGCCAGTACCTGTGCAACTTTTCCATCAATCATCGTCAAGAATAATTTGTGTTCCACTTGTGTGACATCTTCATTGTGAGCTATAAGTGTTGGAGCTAATTCGATAATGTCGTTTTCGATTTCTCGAACTGTAGATTCTGTTTTTTGCAGAGTTTCCTTGGAAAATGCAATTGATATTGGCCTGCAATACCTTGCAGAGGAACAGGTTGGGTTTCTCCATACTACAACATCATTATTTTTGTCTATAAGTCTCAAAGGTACGAGTGTTACAATAAATAGATTGGCGTCTGATACTTGCTCGTTTTCCTCCCGTAAAATTTGCTTGTATTCACTTTGTCCTGATGAACCATCACATCTCCATTTCCAATACAGCTGAAGGAGCTTCGAATCTGTTGTCACTGAATTTATTTTCAAAATGCGTCTTACTGTATGATCCAAACGACCTTGCAACTTTACGTTAGCACCGATATTAGTAACAATGATATTAGGTGGGTAACATTCCTTTTTAGCTTCATTTATTATATATTATTAGACTATAAGACGGTAAAATATCTCTTAAGTTCTTCTGATTGAGAGCTATTGTCAAATCTATATCTATGTATAACGCAAGAGCTTCTTCTTTATCAAATGTTAAGTGCTCTGACTTGTGCAGTATGTTTTGCAAAACATTGCGTTTTTCGTCTTTCTTAATGTTGTGCACGATGCTCACACTTGAAGCTTCTTCATTCTCACCTGACGATCTCAGGCCTTGAACATAAGCGTTGTGCACAAGTCCCATGCCATCCTCTTGGATGAGCTCCATATTTTTGCTTGTTGTCTTTTCAGAACATTCTTGATAACTCTTAGATGGTCGACCACTGGCACTGAAAGAGTGCAGTGCAGGGTTCAAAGGTTAGGGAAAGTTTGAATTCACCATTTAACCATTCCAAATTCTCCTGCTCAAAACGATCTTTTTTCCTTTGGGCCTTATTCCACCTGTCATTATATTTGGATTACAATTGCTTCTGGAAACTTTTTATAACAGTATTTACATTATCGGGGGTCAAATGATAGTTGTTGGCCAAATACTTCTCAATTGCTAGTGGATTTACTCCATTTATAATCAAAGTACACAAATCACGTCGAGTACAAACGATTTCACTCATATTGAAAGCTTTTTCTACAAAGACTTGTTATTTTTATAATTTGATCAAATAAATTGTCAGGTTGCTTCAAACTGGTATTCCTATTTATACCTTTGTAATTGCATTCAGTTTTATGCAAACTCAACGAGTGCAAAACCGGATAACCTTCCTTTATTTTACTATCAACGTTATTTTTAACATCGTTATCATTTGTTAACACAAAACAGAAACCACTAGTGCTATCCTGTGTCTATCTTGCTTCATGATAAACCACAAACATTGCACTAAAATAACTACTTAAGTACTAAGTAACAACAAAGAGTAAGTAATTGTATTCTCATCCGAAACTATAATCAATTAATATTTATTAATAAAAGCTTCATTTTATATTACTATGTAAAATGTACTATGTACTATGTAAAATACTAAAAAATGGCCATTTACCATAAATTCAACATTGAACGAAAAATTCTTCTGCGTGTTTTACCTGATAAAAATTTTATTTTGGATTATTATAATTTAGTAGATTAAGCATTCAAAACTGTAAAAAACCAACGGAGGCAGCTGGAGCTAACAATGATATTTCTGTTGAAAAATCAGAGTAATTGAAATTAGCTCTCATTCTTAATGAATTAGTGTTTTTTATTTATTATTATTTGTATTTTTATTTCTTTATTCTTTATAAGAATAAGAAATGAGGTTTCCAAAAATGTATAATATGTATATGTTTCAAACGTATATAGGGTCAGAAACGTATCATGAAGTCAACAATTTTATTCATGGGATTTTACGTAGAATCAAAGTTTGTACTTGAGGTGTTCTAAACAAATATTAATACTAAAAATATGATACCATTGGAAAGAACGCGTATTTATGTACATAAAACCGTGCATATTAAATTCATACATAACCATTTGTAAAACCTATTTTCGGCACAGTAAGTATCTTATACTACCGCAGTGTGGCGCTGAGTACCGCGCGGTTCAGGGCTGTTTTTAGCGCAAATTTCAAAAAATCGCGACACGTTTACGGGAGTTATATATTAAAAATATAGTTGATTTGTAAATGAAATAGAGTATCGATTGAAAGAAATTTTTATTAATTGCTAAGTATAACATACATTAAGTATATACCATAAAATAAATATTGTGATGGTTTTTCCACACTCCAGACCAACTTCTAACCAGATATTCACTATGGAACGTGACAGATAGTTTTGATCATGTCGACGCACCGCCGCGGCGGGTAAATTACAGATAGATATATCAAGAAGTACGAATCGTTTCCATGCAATGTAACGTATTAACTGATACTCTAACCCAAATCCAGATGGTAATCAATCCAACACGAAATAAATTCAAGCTTTCCAGTGTTTCTAATGATGCTACTACAGATTATACTATCTATGAATGTAGGTATGCAACTACCTAACCAATTATTTACTGACTCCGAAAATTTAAAGAATTTGTAAAACTACATATGTGTTTAGATTATAGTGCTTTTGAAATAAAATGTGTTCTTTACCGAAAGGTCGGCTGTAGTGATTCTTCATATGCGTAAGTACGAGTATTATGAAAACCTAAAAATCTAAAAAGGTCTCTTTCTTAGACGTCAGTCGGTTTAGCATTGACTGTCCATTGTAATAACTTTTCGTAAGGTAGTTCAGTTCTTTCACGATAAAATTATATATTCTACAATACTTTTTAGCAAAATTGAAGATATAGTAGTCATACAGTTAATTAGTTACATTTATCTACACTACATACATTGTAACAAAATTGAGCTCATTAATCTAAGTGTAAACTCATCACAAATGGATAAAATCTAATTAATTTGCCCCAACACTGTTTGATTTTGTGACAAAAAATAATATTATGTATATATTACATAACATTTGATTTAAAAAACATCTAAAATGCAAGCGAAATACCAGGGACACAGACTTTTAAAGGCGGGCAGTCGTACGAAAAATGTAAATGTCTCGATTCCCATACAGATTTCTCTTCATCTTGATAAACTACTATATAGCCAATTATTAGTTTATTATTAGTGTGTTATCCAATGTCAATAATGTGTTTGCAAAAATTTTGGGTATGTATTTGAATCGTGCTTATGAAAAATTATGATCTGTTGTATATAAACATAAATATAGGATTTAACGGTTGTGATTTATACACCGGTTCTCGTTCTATTACCGAAGTTAAGCAACGCGGGCGTGGGAAGTAATTAGATGGGTGACCATTTAAATTGTTCATGTGCTGTTGTTTCTGTGAGGGAACCTGATTGGGTTATGTAAGGATATAGTTAATCACATATTATATTGACTATTCATAATCAGGTAACGATTGGGTTTCGATTGACCAAAGATTGCAAAAAAACTTAGTTGCCACTCAACATCTGATTACCTCGAAAGGGATGTGAAACATATTTTGTATATAGGATTTTTTGTTAGTTTGTCGGGGAACGACACGACGCGACGTAGCCATAAACAATCGGGGTCGGCTGTGGCGACATAAT
>JAMBLF010001435.1:0-88461 GCA_030578115.1 Leucoptera coffeella | reverse complement strand
ACAATCAGTACTCAATTCGACAGGTGGTAAGCCATGTCGCCATTTACAAGCACTAACTATTACCTGTTCGGGGAACATATAATATATATTTGGAGTCAACATATCTCATTTCCTACATATGGAGGTGTATGTACCAAATCTACTATCTATTTTCTGTTATATATATAAATATCTTTGTTATTACATACATACATATATTAATTCCTCCTAATGAGATAGACAGAGACTATCAATCACCACTTGGTATGGTCCTGTCAAACCTCTCTTACTTCACTTACACCCATTAACCTTCTCACACATGCTCTTCTGTTCTTCACTCTACATACACCCGCCTTGAGAAGAAAGTCTCCAATTTAATCTGTATAGTTCTAATTGGCACAAACTTTTCCAACTCTATCGTCCTCTTTGGCATTGTTATTATTAGTTTAAACTGGCATTGTTATTGTTAGTATTTTTAACTACAAAATGATCAAATTAATTAGAGATAATTTAGAGAATTAATAAAATTTAAATTCTTGGTAACAACTACATCATATCCTTGATACTTTAAAATCTATGGAAAACGTAGACCAGTGCTAGTCTAGGACACAAAAATGTTAGCTAGTTTCCATTATTTCAAGCATGGTGGAGGAGGCGACTAAGGCTCTATGTAATTATTGGACAAAGGACTAACAACCTGCCACCAATATTCTATTTAATACCACAGCCCTAATGTACATGCTAAAATGTGACCAAGGATAATAATGACTCTTAAGTTCTGTCCATTCCAAAGGGATTAAAGGAAGTGAATGTATATCTATGTCTTTGAGAATGTGTTTAACTACTCAATGTCCACGTTTCACCAGATGTTTTGCCAATTTTTAACATGAGAAGTGATACATGCATCACTATTTACATGAAACGATTATTACCTATCCAACTGATAAGTAAGGTTATTTACTATGTATCAACACATTAGTTTATGTTATTAACTAAAATATCACTAAAAATCTGTGAATGATGAGACTAATTCTGGATACAAAATATACATAATATTCACCTACTTCAAATCCCTTAGTCATATTTTACAACATACAAAGAGCAAGCCACAGAATATTAATTTTCATAAGCCTAAAATACTATAACATCCATTAAAAAACAGCAAATGTTTATATGAAAGTAAGTATAGATTAGTTGTAAGGCACAATAATGATGCAATAAATATCTTGGTAACATTAATACTGCAAACCCCATTGAAAAAACTGGGCTTCATATGTACATATGTGACTAACGATTGCATTTATTAGTTAACTGAGTAGCTGTTTTGTAAATAAAAGTATAAAATTCACAAATACAAACAGAAATAAACACAGTACCAAAAATATTAAAATAGTTAACGCAGTTTTGAAATAGTAAACCGAGTCATTTATTCCAAGCATATTATTAAGATAATTCTGGTAACTGCAATTTAAATAGGCAACTTATATACCTAATATATTGTTACTGAAAGACGGGTAAGAAACAATAATGGAAATCATATGAAAAAATTTAAATTAAGTTTTTCATATTGGAATACAATTAGGTTATGTAAAATATTGCTTATTTGTTTTTATTTGAAAAAGAACCCATGTCATTTAGTGGCGATAAAGGGAACTATTTTAAGGCATTACAAAAATGTTCCATGACTAAGGGGAAACAACCATGATGTATATATAACCTCAAAATATAGCACAATAGAAAGTATACTCAAACCTTAATAACAAGGAAGTAGAGTTAGTTATAAGGACATATTTTATGTAATTTATTGGTAAATTTATTCGGAAAGTGTATTATATGTTGAAATAACAGAGAAAAGAGATTTTCATAACTTGTTTTTTATAAACACAACAGTGCATGGAGGCAATATGTCCACTCATTCAGTTAAATAAATAGTTCCATGATGAAATAAAGGTTTCAAACGATGATCATTTCTATTTTGAAACAACCGGAGTAGTATTCTAATTATAAACACGCTGATTGCGCTAAAGTAAACAAAAATATGCATAAGAGCAAAGTAATATTTTTTATATAAAAAATAATTATCAGATGCATTAAAATAAAATGATACGTACCACTACCACTTCACTATTGAGCCGCAGCATCCAAAAAGAGTAATCCAGTAATCGTATGAGTTTTAGATTATGGCACACAATACTTTATAAAAGTTGAGAGGACAATTTTTAAAACACGTTTTAGTATTAAATCCTACGGTTTTGGACACTAAAATCCAGCGGTATAGGTTACCAAGGCCCTGTTTTACTACACCGTAAAGGATTTATCTTAATAGAGTAAGTAGATCTCAGTAAAATTAAAAGAGAAGTGCAGCCACGTGCATTCAATATGCACTAATTAGAACTCCGATAAAGTAATGAAAACAATATTAAAATGACTAAAAACTGCTGGTAAACTTAATTGATAAGTAAACCTAACTATCAAGGTCAAATTTACAAACACACTAAGTTGTTATAATTAGTTAAAACCTAAGAACCACACCACATTTTGCACAAAGAAAACATATGATCGATCCAAAATTTACAGAACATGTAGGTAAGTATGTACTGCACCTGCACTACTCACAGATGTCAAGGAGCTGTCATTGAGCGCTCACAGCAACAAAGAGTTTGGAATCTGTGAATTTTAGTATCGTTCCATGTCGAGAGATTTACCAGACAGACAGACTGGTATTTAATTTTATCTAAAAGTATGAAACTGTATTGAAAGAGTAAAATTATGTAACATAATTTATAAACAAGGTTAACTTTATTATATAAAAGCATACGCGATAAGTCCAGTTAGTTATTAATCATAAGTATAAATCGCGAATCTCTTAAAACTATTATAATTTATAAATTCAATCTTACCTCATCCTTAGTACTGCGTGAATACAAAATATATCGAATAGTCCAAACGCAAAACCAAAATGAAAATCAATATTATATTATTGCTTTTCTTATAGAGCCTGCAAATAAAGAATAAGTTATAATTAATAAATGATATTTATTACCTACGTAAATATCGTATGTACATACATATATGCACGCATCTACGTCCCCAACGGAATAAAAAAACGGGCAAAAACTATCGATCGCCACGTGGAACGATCCTGACAAATCTTTAATCTTTACCCTTCTCATACATGCTCTTTTATTCTTCACTGTACTTACACTCGCCATGATAATAATCGTATGAATAGTATGAAAACTATCTCAAAAGCAATATTTCCTATACCACATTAGGTCAAATACATTTTATTTGCTTATATCCATACATACCCTTACATCTGATCACCCCTTTTTGGAGAAGGTAAATCTACGGTTTTATAATATCTCTTTGTCACTATTACCATCGTAATCAAGGTTGTGGTAAATAGTATATAACCAGAAAATCAACTTAAATAAAAAAGTGAAGTAAAGAAAGGAAGATGACTTACAGGATTTTTCTCTTTCCATAAGCTCCGAAACTCTTCTTCGAACTTATGAACGATCATTTCATGAGACGTGACTATGACGCTCTCGTAGTTGGAAGCAAACGCCTGGTTGGTCCAGTTGAGGGAACCAGAGATCACTAAACCCCTGATATTGGCTTTTGGTTTATTCACGGTGGCACGGCCATTCATCATGTTTTTCAGTGCATGGATATTTTGCTTCTCTGCCTGAGCTCTTAGGGCACATTTTCGCTTGATGGATTGCGGTCCGTCGACAATGCAGAATTTGTGATGCATTAGCATGGATTCTTCGTTAGTTTGCACCTTTATGAAGCCTGGAAAATACAACGGGTATTTGTTAATGACGAGTAATCTTAACATATTTGTGCTAAGTTAGAAATGTAAATTTAGACACATACACTTCAAGACTTTTTAGACATTAGACTTAACTTAACTATTATTGCAACTACGAGGGTCTTTCACTATTCCAAGATCATGTTTTAACAAACACATGTAGCTAATACCCTATATGAATTAGTAAATTCCGATGAATTCATAAATAAATTAAAAGTGATCAGTTATAATAAAGATTATTTAAAAAAGACTGCAGTTTATCTCAATGTTTCGATAACCATCGTACAGATGGCGCAGTGAACAATTTTATGTATTATTTAGGTTATAAAATCACTTACTGTATTCCATCAGTCTATTTATTTGAGACGATGATGTGTACGCCATTTCCTTATCCACAATGACTCGAACCAACACATGTTTTTGCCCAAGCCGAATGATTTGTTCCGCTATTTGGTCACTGGTGATCATATACATGCACACATCAAGGGTTTCGCGAGCTGACATTATGTATTTCATGAGCTTCAAGCAGTTTTGCTCTCGATTCTGACATGAAACCTTTGGCATCGTTTTCGGGTCGTCCGTGAAAAATATCACGTCATTTATGTCCTTGGTCTTACTGGCGGCGTTGCATGTTTCGCGAATGGTATCACTAGTCTTCTGAGTCTTCGTGCAGATGTAATTGTACACTTTTCGGACTACTTGGGTTGCGACAGCCAGCGTCGCTCCGGAAGCTACAATCATCTTGAGACACCTCCAGTCTACATGCATCTTATTCAAATCTAATGTTAATCAAATCTTAAAACTGTTCTCCGACTTACACCTAAGCCAATTTTAGTAATATCATGGTAGCTACTGAATATAAATTATTTTAGAACTACCCTCAGTTTCATTTGATTTGTTCGACTGGTCAATAAGCATAGATAATTTACATATTGAAATTAAAATAATTATTAGAGTTGAAATAGTATTTCTTTTAGCAATATGATATGTGATATACGGGAAAGATATTAATTATATAGCTATTGATAACATCACTGTCCATTACAAACACTTTTTTCAAACGCATGGCAACCCTTTCATTCTGTCCAACAGAAACACAACGTTGGTGAACTTTCTCCAACAACTCTCAACGCAACAGATGTTTGAAAACCTGTTTAAAAAAAAAGGTAACGTGCGATAACGAATTTCAACGCGCGAGCGATTGCAGAAAAAAAAACCTCAACCCAAAACATCTGCTCTTCTCGTCCATACAAAACATGTTTGGGCCGCCCGTGATTGTTGCTTTTTAGTGGATTTCACTTTACAATCTGTTACTTTGTAAAAGAAGCGTCCTTCAGATTAATTTACAATCGGGTTAAAGTACGCCTTTGTTTACTGATAATTGTGCTGAGTTATAAATAAATCTATGTGAAAAACAATGAAATCTACACCAGTGAACTAAAGGAAGAAAAATGCCGAAAATACCGTACAAATCGGCGGAAAAACCTCGCGAGAACGAAGAAGACTATGAAATCGTGTCCTTCGAGGATTTTTGCGACAAGACTAGCGATTCTAAAACGGATTTGCTTACTTTGAATGACAACATAAACTACAGGCTTTATTACGAAAGTGACAATGTTTCGAAGCTGGAGGATTATGGTGAAAGCTCCAAGGAAGCGGAGGCTTTGAAGGAGACGCCGTTGACTGACCCTGAGGCTTCAAGTTGGCGACGGAAGTCTACGAAAGGCTTCGCGCCCTTCGGCAGGCACCATGCGAATGCTGAGGCTAAATGTTCCTTGATCAGTGGCGGCAGTAAGAATGAAAGGGAAAATAAAGAGCACAGGTACCTTATTATATTATCAGCAAACATCTATTCAATGTAGTTATTTGCTGTTAAAAGAAAATAATTATATACCGTAACATACATACTTTTACTAACAGCAATTCATCAGCATAAAAGCCTTTCATCTGTAGTTGAGTGTTTCAAGTGTTGGCATGCTAATTACTAAGTTTATTTTAGTTTAGTTTATTGGGCTCCGTGGTTTCCGCTATTAGTCCCCACTGGGACCATTTTGCGTGATGTCGCTGACTATTCCAGCCAGCCCAGCACCTGCCAGAAGCACAAAAGATGCCTAGTGTCTTCACAGGCTTCGCGAAGTGACCCCGGTTTCCCAAGGATTTTAGCCCGTTCTTCAGCCACAGCCCTACGCTCCAAGACAATGTGGCCAATGGTTTCAGTGGTGTCAATATAGCCCCTGCACAGTGGGCTATCCGTGATTCCGAGCTTGAATAGGTGCCCGTTTATTCTGCAATGGCCGGTGATATTTTCGGTCATCACACACAGTTCTCTTCTCGTTAGTTGAAGTAATTTGTTTGTGAATTTGGGGGCCAACTACGGAAAAACTTCCTTTGAATGGCTCGAGCCATCGTGTTCCCTCCATCTCAAATTGTGTAGTTCCCTGGTCCAGGTTCTTATCCATGATCTGAACTTGCTAAAGGGTAGGGGCAACAAAGGCTCCGGAGCCACCAAGGCCGCCCCACGCCCCTTCTTGCAAGCTCATCCGCTGCGTTGTTCCCAAGTGATCCACTATGTCCTCTAATCCACTGCAGTGTCACACTATTCATAATGGACACCTTGGGAAGCTGGAGATGACACTCGTGTATTAGCTTTGATGTTATTGTCGTACTGGACAGCGCCATCAAAACTGTAGCGCTGTCCGAGACCACCTTTATGTGGTATCCCTTGAGTCCATGTAGCAGACCGGTGAATTTACTAAAGAAAATTACTAAGAAACCGAATAATAATAAATAGAAACCCCCTTACAGCCATTGTCACATCTTTAGTAAAGATGTAGAGCAAATTCTTATGGGTTCCAGTTCATTCTAGTTGGGTTGGATGGAACATAAGTGAGACATCAGGAATGTAAGATAAGCAATGCTCATGACAGTTCGCTAGCCCATTGACCCTTATATATGCCAGAAAGAAACCATTCTATTTACATCCCAAACATCACTACTCTTTTTATGAGTAAACAGGACTTATTGCATATATTTTATAAACAAAGCCTTACGCCCTTGTTACCAATGTAGTAATTTTGCTCACATCTCATGGTCACAGAACAAAAATCTCAAAAATATTACCAGAACTCTTGAATAGTTCATTGTTATTATATCTCGGCGGTTATAAGTACTCAAGTGTGTATGAGAAAATGTATGAGTGTCAATCAAGCAAAAGTGTTCTGTCAGGATCGGGACAAATGGGGATCCGTGATCTCTGCCTACCTCTATAGGCAACGAGACGTGATGTGTATGTATGTATGTTATATCTCATCTTACAGATACCAAAGATTTTCATCCCACAACCGCGGTGGCAGATGTGAGGGCCTCCAAGACTGGTACCAGCGTCATGGTGGTACAGTCCTGCTAGTCTTAGTGGTTGGGTTTCTGTCCATCGTAGTCATTTGGGGGGTCTGCACGTATGTGGGGAATGAAGAGGGAGAACGGAGGTACAGAAGACTCTGGGAGCATATTTCGCATCCGTCTGTCGTTATTTCGGATGTGACGGAAAAGGTAAATGTTTTTACTTTTTAGGCAATTTATTTATAATTTTGTTACGACTAGTGCCTATTTTGCGTTTGGTTGATGACCTTATTCAAAACCTTAGCATATTAAAAAGTTTAAAGCACAAATTTGTTTTGAAAGTTTTATGACATTGCTATTAAATATGCTAATTACACATCACACCTGCCCAATTTCCTGTATCATTGATTCCTATCTGTCCTGATGCCGAAACCAATTCAATATTTCGTTGTGTACTTACATTACTAACCTCAAATTTTTAATGATTCTAGGGTCCCACAGAATATCATTATCATGACCACAACAACCTGAGTACAAAGAACAAGTCCAGTCCAGAGACCAATAAAAAGAGTGCAAAGAAGAGCTACAAACAACGTACTGCTACAGAACCAAGTATTTGTCCAAAGGTAGATTCTGCGATGCGGTTCGACTGCTACCCTCAAGATGGCGCTAGTGAGGAGAAGTGTGTGAAAAGAGGTTGGTACATATGAGAAATCAGATCCTTATTGTTAAATGTTTTGACTTTCAATGAATGTACTGTACTTGTACTTATATTGAATAAAAACATTTGACTTTGACTTTATTTGTGATGAAGGGAACAGAATTTTTAGGGAAAAACATAAGAAAATTTCATTTGTGTTTCAAATTATTAGGAGAATGTAATATTAAATATTGTAAATGTAGAACTTATCAAACAACTGTATTTCAAGTATATAATAGTAGGTGCTTTGTGGATCAAATATATCTGATTCCTACTAACATCTCTTAATATATCAGTAGGAATTCATAGATATATATATTTCTATTCATATTTGTAAGAATCTTACCATAATTCATTTCTTCAGGATCTAATGTATATGTAACCTCTTTTAACATGTATTAATATTACCAATGTTGTTTTCAGGATGTTGTTGGATACCTAAATCAAACGTGAATTTAACAAAACCAATAGGGGAGCCTTATTGCTTCTATCCACTCAATTATGAGACTTATCACTTTCTCAATATGACTGAAAATAAACATGGCATGACCGTGTTCTATGAGAAAAAGCATTCAGCAGGCTATGATGGCGAATTTGAGATAGCGAGAATGGATTTTAAGTATCTGTCTAATGATATGCTGCAGATTAAGGTGAGATTTTCATTATACATATACAGTAATATAACTAAAACATTAAATCTTGTTACAAATAAAGTACCTCTGTGTATCTAGATTTATACCTTACATAGTATATAGAATCATCATTATAACGTAAAATGTAGTTTCTCAGAGATGGTCACTTTAATCTCTGGTTAACTTACAAGGGTATATGATTTTGCATGTTTAAGTATTATCATATATGTATAACAACATTTTTGTACTAATTATTACAACAATTTTTATTCTGTTAGGCATCATTATTAATTGATAAAAAAACTTTAGTGTTCATTCTAAATAACAAAAACTACTTTTGAACCCTTATTTTACTAAATCCATCAGCGCAATCAAAAAGCCTCCACATATAACACACTATATTGCTATTAGATCTACGATGGTGAGAACCACCGCTACCAGCCAATGTATCCCCAAGTGCCAGTCATCTCGGAGCCTTTGACCAGCATCAATTACAGGGTGGTGGTTGAAAGCGCAGTAGCCGGTTTCAAGGTGATAAGGAACAGTG
Organism: Leucoptera coffeella; assembly: GCA_030578115.1. Classification (NCBI taxonomy): domain Eukaryota; kingdom Metazoa; phylum Arthropoda; class Insecta; order Lepidoptera; family Lyonetiidae; genus Leucoptera; species Leucoptera coffeella. Next base: position 79,447 of record JAMBLF010001435.1, on the reverse strand, counting down.
ATAATGTTACTATGTGAGTATTAGTACTAAGGTATTTTGAAGTAAATACTTTCAAATATATATTGATAAGATGGGGTGCAAAGAATCTATTATGAGATGGGCTACGTAACTACAAATGAAGTAATTTAGTGTAGTTACTACCACAATATGAATGGTAAAAGTAACCAAAGACAATGTTTCTGATGTTCTGTCTACCCTAAAAGTCACTATATGTAATTGAATAAACTTTCAGTAAATAATACAACAATACGCTTTGAGAATATACAAGTTAATACTCATGCATATGAATGTATTCATTTATAATAGTTGGACCTTTCGTATTGGATAGATCAGAGATGGAACCTTAAACACAATATCTTCTAGGCAACTTTATTAAATGATTATTAGGGTTGAGATCTCATATGGAACAGGACAACCTAGTCCATTAACCAAGAGATCGTAATAAGAAGGACATAATATATTATGCTTGAATACACTTATATACTAAAACACATATCTGTTTCACAGTCTGGACACTCAAGGTGTAGGCAGTATGATACTGTCGGATAAGTTCTTGCAAATCTCAACCCTGTTGCCTACGAACAAGCTGTATGGGCTAGGCGAGAGACGAGGCAGATTCCTACTGGATACCGATTGGCAATCCTACACTATGTTCAACTATGATTCTATACCCATCGAAAACGTGAGTATCACTACATAGTATAAAACAAAGTCGCTTTCTCTGTCCCTATGTCCCTTTGTATGCTTAAATCTTTGAAACTACGCAACGGATTTTGATGCGGTTTTCTTTAATAGATAGAGTGATTCAAGAGGAAGGTTTATACATACGTATAATAACCTCCATTTAATAGAAGTGCGAGGCCGGAGCGGGTCGCTAGTATATATATAAAAATATGTATATGTATTTGACGACCTCTATGGCGCGATTGGTTGAGCACCTGAACGCTAATCGTGAGGTCCCGGGCTCAATTCCCAGTGGAGGCTGAGTTAAGAACTTCGCTTTTCTTCTGCTTTCCAGTCTGGTTGTTGATTATATATGTATTTATCTGTATATAATATGTATATATTTGTTAAATATACGTTGATTAGTACCCTTAACACAAGTCTTAAATGAACTTACCAAGGGGCTAGGTCAATTGGTGTAATAATGTCATAAATATTATTATTATAAAAAAATAAGGTATTTTAATGATATGTGAACAAAGATAAAAACATAATTAAATATTGAAATAAAGTTGGTGTAATGTAATGATATTTTCCTAAAAGTAGTAAAAGGAGTAGAATGAATGGTTTAATGACGGACTTTAAATTGTTACCTATACATATTAATTTCTGGCCATTCTGACTATAAAAGAAAAAAATAGTGTATGTATATCTTGTCTTTATATCTCAATATTTTGGAGTATACAACATTCCCATAACATGCTTATATCATTAAATTATAAACAGGAAAATGTTATGTTGCATTCTATAACTATTAACAGTACAATTTCAATGCTAAGAGACAACCAGTGTCAGGCAAATGTTTTGACTTTCAATAAATGTACTGTACATGTACTTATGTTGAATAAAAACATTTGACTTTGAATTTAGTACCTTATGATTTATTTTGAAAGTGATGTGTATGTACAAGCTTTGATTGTATTTTAATTATCATTTCGCAGACCAATTTGTATGGCAGTCATCCGTTCTACTTAGCACTAGAAGATAGCGGCAAAAGTCATGGCTTGTTTCTTCTAAACTCCTATCCTATGGGTGAGTTTTACAGACTACTATACCTATGCCACCTACATACCTGATTAGGTAAACAGTATATAGGTACCACAGATCTGGAGCAAGTATTTCCATACCATAGTCACCCATAGTCACTGAAAAGAAATAAAAAGACATTATAATGAGTATTGCTATGACATTATGCTATATGCATTATGCATTGCTATGACATTATAATGAGAGCTTGACGCTGGATACTGAAAAAGTTATTATTTCGATTATTCGAGTTTAAACGGTCAATGTGTAATCTATCCGCATATATCGCAGAACCAACGACCGTTGGAGCAAAGTGGTTCTCAAATGGTGGCCGCGTCTCGGTAAACGTAGTGTAGGACGCCCCCCTGCCAGATGGACCGATGACCTGAAAAGGTCGCTGGTAGTGGTTGGCTGAGGGCCACGAGTGATCGTGTTTTGTGGCGTACTCTTGGGGAGGCCTACGTCCAGCAGTGGACTGTCATAGGCTGATTGATTGAAATAAATCAACACTACTCGTTTACGTCCTACTATATCTACAAGACCTTTATATTTGATGGGATGAATAGACCATAGTATTCACTAACTAACTGCCGTTCTTCCGTGCGTGTAGTAGGAGGTTTAAGGTACTAGGAGTGAATGGAATCTATAGGGCGAACGACTAGCAACCTGTAACCGTTGTTCCATATGAGATCACAACCTCAATATTCATGCTAAAGAGACCTAAGAGTTATTATACCATCCCGAAACGGAGTAAAAGACATGAATATCTATGAGTATAAATAAATAATATATAATAATAATAATATATAATAATAAATAATATAAATAAATAATATAAATAAAGTATAAATAAATGTATTTATATGAATGAAGTATATCATATATACATAAACATCACGCTTGAGTCAACATTACCCTATAGAGGGGTAGGCAGAGATTACGGATATATGAACCAATCCTATCAATACAAACCACTATCATATCTAAGTATTACCATCTTACAGATGTAATCCTGCAGCCCTCTCCAGCCATCACCTACCGCGCCATAGGGGGTATCCTGGACTTCTACCTCTTCCTGGGACCAGAGCCTGGGGCTGTGGTGACCCAGTTCACGTCAGTGGTAGGCAGACCCTTCATGCCGCCTTATTGGAGTCTTGGGTTCCATTTGTGCAAGTAAGTGGTTTAGTAAAAATAAACTTTATGTATGTAGTGTTATGATTAATAACTAACGGGACTTATCGCGGAAGTTTTAATATAATTTCCAAATTTCATATTTTGAAACGTCAGTCTGGCCGTGACCATGGCTGCTGCAACGTACCTGAAACGTCGGGTTAATAAAGGTAACTTTATTATAAAAAACTTACGCGATAAGTCCCGTTAGTTATTAATCATGAGTATAAATCGCGAATCGAAATAAAATTTAAGTATTATATTCTTTAACAATTTTTACATTGTGTCTTAAGCACGCTGTCTCACGTGTACGTAGCGTGAAGAACAGAAGAGCATGTATGAGATGGTTAATGGGTGTAAGTGAAGGAAGAAAGATTTGTCGGGATCGTTCCAGGTGGTGTTCGGTAGAAGTGGTTTTTTTAAGGTAAATAGAATGCTAACTGGTTGTCTGGGTTTCCAGGAACATGGCATGTGCATAGACTGAGACAATATATGAATCTTAAAGGCAATACTGAATGCAGAAATTGCTTGATTGTTATGTCGTGTTGGGTGCTGTTAAATTACTTATCGTTTATTCCACAATAATAGAGATGGATACTCAAACCTCTGCTTATACCTTAAGGGATCATGTCGTAATGTTTGTATATTATTGTTGTTTAATTATTTCCAGGTTTGTCTACGGCGGCCTGAATGGCACAGAGCGAGTGTGGCAAGCCAATAGAGATGCTGGTATACCTTTTGTAAGTATACATACGTACGTTGCATAAATTCGGCCTAATGCAGTCGTTAAGTAGCTTGACATAGTATCAGTGGGTACAGGGTTCAAACATTTTCGCAATCGAAATACATTTGGAATATATGTTGAACACCGTGGTGAGAGAATACATCGTGAGGAAACATACCTGTTTTGGCGAATAGGTAATAGTCAGTGGTTGTAAATAGTGACATGGCTTACCACCTGTCACATTGAGTACTGACTATCTGGTTAGCCAGTTGGTTGGAGGTTGCTATAGAACTACTAGCTACAAATAACGAGAATGACTACCTCCGCAGTTACGGAAATGGACACACGAATCTCTGACTACTAGAATCTTAATGCCTCTAATACTCTACTCTACATAATACACATGATAAGCAGATACTTTCGTTCGCCACATCAAACGATCCAGACCAAACTCTTGCTTCACTCACACCCATTAATGTTCTCATAGATACATACAAATCACGCCTGATTCCCTGTAGAGGTGTAGGCAGAGATCACGGATACCCATTTGTTCCGATCCTGATAGAACACTTTCGCTTCATTGACACTCATACACACAGTGGTTATAGGTACTCATATCGGCATCCTTTTTCAATATAGCGTCTATCTGACTGTCATGTGTCTTATTATTTAACCTTCTCTTACATTTACGTTCTCAATTTCACGCCCACTCTAACATCTTGACGACCTCCGTGGCGCGATCGGTTAGACGCCTGAACGCTAACGCCTCCCGGCTTCGATTCCCGGTAGAGGCAGAGTTAAGAACTACGCTTTTCTTCTGCTTTCCAGTCTGGTCGTTGATTATTTATGCTATGTATGTATGCTACGTTGACTAGTACCCTTAACACAAGTCTTAAATATACTTACTAAGGGCCTAGTTCAATTGGTGTAATAACGTCCTACAATATTATTATCTTACCCTCTATACCTTAATTACCTATTTCTGCAGGACGTGCAATGGAACGACTTAGACTACATGGACAAAGGGAACGACTTCACGTATGACGAAAAGGACTTTGCAGGCCTCCCGCAGTTCGTGAAGAAACTGCATGACAGTGGCATGCATTATGTGGTGTTGATAGGTAAGTTATTAACATGTACAGGAGCCGAACAGTTTTAATAATTTTGGTAAAATCTTGGCTCAGTAGAATAATAATCGTACTTCAGAGGTCTAAGTATACTAATGCGTTTTTGCACAATCGTTATTCAATATCGCTTCAGTGATAGTGGATTAACACCACCATTCAAGACAGAAAAAGTGACAGATTTCGCCTTAAAAATGTCAAAATATGTCAATTCTATTATTCCACGAACGCCTTTACACTGTAAGTGAGGTGTTACTGAACTACGATTTAAACAAAACGTATTAGTAGCTTTGGGCCCCAGATAACCAATATTCTATTTCAATGTTAAAAGATACCTGTTAGTCAATAAGTAGATATTATATAGGAATAAAATAATACATTCATATAGATCACGCCTGTCTCCCTGCAGAGAAGTAGGCAGAGATTACTGATCGCCACTTTCCCCAATCCAGAAAATTACGTTTGGTTAATTGACATCCATACTACACAACCATTTATAGGTATAAGGGCCCTTTTCCGATTCCGCCCTTCTCAAAAGATACATTCACGTCCTTGAAAAGACAGAACCTCGGAGATATAATATCTTCTCGGTCACTTTTTGCTAGAATATTAGGATCGTGATTCATAAGGAATATTGGATAAATTGCTAGCCCATTCCAATAGATTCCATTACCCCTAGTCCCTTAGTCGCCTCCTACAGTTTGCCGGGAAGAACGGCAGCCAGTTAGGGTTTCACGTCCCAGACTAGAACGGGACACATTTTTGATCCTTATCACTTCATAGTATAAAACAAAGTCGCTTTCTTTGTCCCTATGTCCCTTTGTATGCTTAAATCTTTGTTTGTTTTTTTTTTTTTTTACGCAACGGATTTTAATGGGGTTTCTTTGAATAGATAGAGTGATTCAAGAGGTAGGTTTATATGTATAATAACATCATTTAAATAGCCAGAAGTGCGAAGCCGGAGTGGATCGCTAGTGTTGAATAAAAAGATCTTCATTTCATTTCATTGTTATTACGTTATATTTTATTCTAGATCCCGGCGTGAGTGCGTCAGAACCGAGAGGTGAATACCCGCCCTTCGACAAAGGGCTAGAACACAACATCTTCATCCAGAACTCAACGAAACAGCCTTTTGTCGGCAAGGTGAGTAGAGTTTTGAAGCTTAACTTATTAGAAAACTTTAAACAACAGTGTCCCGTGCTAGCTAGGGCGTAAAAATAATGCTAACTAGCTGCCGTTCTTCCCGGCATGTCGTAGAAGGCGACTAAGGGACTAGGGGTGGACTAGCTTCTTGTGACCAATGTTCCATATGACATCAAAACTATGCATGCTAATAAATGATCAAGATGTTTTCATGTCTCGACAGGGGTTAAAGGTCGTGAATCTAGATGTATATGAAAAGAGAGAAATTAACGGATTCATTCATATTTATGTTACGTGTACACTGATTCATATGTATATGAAAACGTGTACACAGGTGAACAGAAAACTATAATTTCCATTGGTTCATTCGCCGAGGTTTGAACCTGATACAGAATCCCCAACGACTGAGCTACACCGAATCTGAACTTGTTTGAAGAAAGACAGTTATGATTAATAACAAGCGGGACTTATCGCGTATGTTTTTATATAATAAAGTTACCTTTATTAACCCGTACATATAAAAACATACGCGATGAGTCCCGCTTGTTATTAATCATGAGTATAAATCGCGAATCTCTTAAAACTATGAAAGACAGTTATTCATTATTCTACTTTTTCAGGTATGGAACCGTGAGTCGACGGTGTGGCCAGACTTCACGAACCCTCATGCCGTGGAGTACTGGATCGAGATGATGCGGTCCCTTCACCAGAAGGTGCCTTATGATGGAGCTTGGATAGTGAGTAACTGCTTTTTTATTTAGTTTTTTCTAAAAAAAAATTCTCAATATTACACCAATTACTAGCCCTAAGCTAAGTTTATGAAAGACTTGTGTTAAGAGTCCTCGTCAATATATACATACATACATACGCTTTACGACTTGTGTATACGCACTCCCTTTTTATTATGGCGGGGTAGTCAGAGGCTTGAATGCCCATCACCGAAATTTCGTCAATATATATATTTAAATATATTCTTATTATATATAGATAAATACAAATGTAGCATATATAATCAAAGACCAGACTGGAAAGCAGAAGAAAAGCGTGGTTGGTTAACCGATCGCGCCATGGAGGTCGTCAACCTTTTGCATTTTATATGAGAAGGTGTATGATGTCAATGAAGCGAAAGTTACCGATACAAATAGACATCCGTATTCTCAGCCTACCCCTCCTATAGAAAAGGTTGTAATGTGATAAGTATGTATCTGTTATCGTCCATATACGTTCAACATACGTACATACGATGTACGACTTACGTATATACTACGTAAATGAGAAACAGATTAAAATATAATTTATTGATAAATGACAGAAGATACGTTAAAAACTAGCATATTATTATAATCAAACTTATTGGTATTCATTTGATTAATTTGCGGCACTGAGGCGTTAAAAGAATACTAACTAGCTACCGTTCTTCCTGGCATGTCGTAGGAGGCAACGAAAGGGACTACACAGTTAATAATGATTAAAGGGACAACATATCAATTGAGCTATAGGTAGTGTCACCAATATTCCATATGACATCCAACCCTTAATATTCATGCCAATAAGTGACCAAGAAGATGTTTTCATGTCTATAACGTTCTGTCCACCCGGAAAGGCATTAAAAATCACGTAAATGCATATTTACGTCCTAGTCTAAATTACTAACAGTACATATGTACTTTTCTGATGTAAATGCATGTATTTACCTCCTAGTCTAACATACTAACACTACATATCTACCTTTCAGGACATGAACGAGCCCTCAAACTTCCTAACAGGTTCCAAATACGGCCCCTGTGACCCTTTGGCCTTGCCCTACGTGCCAAAAGTGGCCGGCGTGTCGCTTGACGCGCGCACGGTGTGCATGCAAGCCACGCACTACGATGGCACGCATCTAAGGGTGCATAATATACATGCACTGGCGGAGGCGGCGCATACTAATTTGTAAGTTTATAGTGTAAGGTTTTAATGTTGTAGATGTAGTTTATGTTAGTGTATGTTAAAAGGATAATAATATCTCTCGTAACCCTTAATCGCCGAGTGTGTATGAGAAGATGTATGAGTGTCAATGAAGCGAAAGTGGTCTGTCAGGATCGGGACAAATGGGGATCCGTGATCTCTGCCTACCCCTCTATAGGGAAACGGCCTGATATGTACTGCAAATAGAGACGTTTATACTAACGCACAGCAAAGGTTAGACTAGGTTTTCGGATGTATTATTTTAGTGTGCAATTCAGTATTTTTATGAGTAATTAATTCCTTTTTATGGGTTTTAATAATATACGTTTTTGGTTGGTTTACACACTAGCCTATAATGAACATGCCTACTTTTTACTCTCATGCCTTTGTGTGTCCATACATAAACAAAAGAAACAAACATACTCTTCACGACTTGTGTATGACACTCCCTTTTTATTGTGGCGGTGTAGTCAGAGGCTTGAGTGCCCATCTCCGAAATGTCGAAGGCATGTTAGGTATGGGTCACTCGAAGCCCGCGTTTCACTAGATAGACAGCACCCAACGTGATAGATAAAGTCAAAGGTTTTTATTGAACATAAATACAAGTACATTACATTCATTGAAAGTCAAAACATTTACCTGACACTGGTTGTCTCTTAGCATTGAAATTCTACCGTTGGTTCGGAAGCCCTGGCTCGGAGAAGAACCAACAAGAAACTCCGGCTTACAAGATTTCTTGCCCAGTGTCAGATAGTGAACCGTATCGCCGTATACAGGCACTGGCTATGTATTGTATTATTGTATTCCTGGATCACTTCGAGCGTTTCTCCACCGATCATGATCGGCTCCGGGACAACGAGTTCATTGAACATGACTTTCGTCTTGTCCAAGTTCATCCGGAGACCGACTGACCGTGAGGCAGCGTTAAGACTGTGCAGCATTCCCTGTAAATCCTGCAGTGAATCCGCCATTATGACAATGTCGTCAGCGAAACGGAGGTGCGTGAGGTATCTGCCATTGACATTGATACCCATCCCAGTCAAATCCAGAGTTTTGAAGACGTCCTCAAGTGTGTTCGTGAACAGTTTATGTATTGAATTTTCCAGTGCCCTAGAAGAGGTGCGAGGTAAGCGGCCCTTCATAATTTCGCGGTCGTCGTTCTCCGGCCTCGGGAGCTACGCGGGCCATTGGAGCGGAGACATCGACAGCGACTGGCATGACATGAGGCTCACTATACCAGGTTAAAACGCATTCATTACCAGTAACCCTTGCGTCAGATATTTAGATATCCATCTCCGTAATTGAGAAGGTAGTAATTCTATGGCCACCTCGAACCCACGTGTTGACCAGATAATACTCAATGTGACAGGTGGCAAGCCGTGTTGCCATTCACAAGCACTGACTATTACCTGTTCCATAAACAGGTAGGTTTGTTTGCTCACGATGTTTTCCATCACCGTATTTTCGGTGCATTTCGTAAATTTATTTTTATTGCAAAAATGCATATATAAATATATTGAAAAAAGGTGACGTTAGGAGTACCTATAACCGCCGAGAGTGTATGAGAAGATGTATGAATGTCAATGAAGCGAAAGTGGTCTGTCAGGATCGGGACAAATGGGGATTTGTGATCTCTGCCTACTCCTCTACAGGGAAGCAGGCGTGATGTGTATGTATGCACATAGAAATAAATGAATCTTCATTGCCATTGGTGCTTGCAAAACGTGTTTGTTGTAAAATGGTGTTCTGTTAAATATACATCCATACACATCACGCCTGATTCCCTGTAGAGGGGTAGGCAAAGATCACGGATCCCCATTTGTCCCGATCCTGACAGACCAGTTTCGCTTCATTGATATTCATATATCCTCTCATACACCCTCGGCGGTTTTAGGTACTCCTAACGTCTGTTAAATATATGTTACTTTATTATTTCTTTTTTCCAGAACTTCTAAGCTTCAGTCTTTTCGGCGTGCCAATGATGGGTGCGGATATATGCGGGTTCCGCGGCAATGCGTCCGCTCATCTGTGCAAGCGCTGGATGCAGTTGGGCGCCTTCTATCCGTTTTCGCGGAACCATAACTCTGATGGGTCTACAGTGAGTGTACTATACAAATAACGATTAAATTATATCAGAATAGTAAATGATAGTATAAAAATACCCTGACATAACTAATAACTAAGCATGTTAGGAGTGACATTGAATGATAGAATTAAAAATTGTGTGATAAGGGAAGGTTGCGGTTTGAAAGAAGATGCAGTGACTAAGATTGAAAAGAGCATGCTTCGATGGTTTGGCCATGTTATGCGGATGAATGATAGCAGAGTGACAAAAGGAATATATATGAGTGAAGTAGAAGGCCGGTTACGTAGGGGCCGGCCTAATAAGACATATAACAGTCAGATAGACGCTATATTGAAAAAATATGACGTTAGGTGTACCTATAACCGCCGAGAGTGTATGAGAAGATGTAAGCATGTAAATGAAGCGAAAGTGGTCTGCCAGGATCGGGACAAATAGGGATCCATGATCTCTGCCTACTTCTCTAAAGGGAATCAGGCGTGATGTGTATGTATGTAAAAATACCCTCTATACTCAAATACTAAATATAAAGAGGTATGCCAAAGATATTCCAATAGTTTTTTTTTATTTCGTGGTATTAAGTTTTTATGAGTATGAGCTCGATTTTCAGACCACTGTGCACCGTGGCGCGATTGGTTAACCACCTAATCGTGGGATCTCGGGTTCGATTCCCGGTGTAGGCAGAGTTAAGAACCACGCTTTTCTTCTGCTTTCCAATCTTGTCGTTGATTATATATCTATATGTAATAAGTATATATTTCTTAAATTTTTGACTAGTACCCTTAACACAAGTCTTAAACGTACTTACCAAGGGGCTAGTTCAAAGGTGTAATAGTGTCCTATAGACCACTCTGTCACATCATTCCAGCCTCAAGATCCAGTGTCCCTCGGTCCTGAAGTGGTGGAGGCGAGTCGCCGAGCCTTGACTTTGAGATACACACTTCTGCCCTACCTTTACACGCTGTTTTGGCGTGCGCATACCAAAGGAGAGACTGTAGCGAGGCCGCTGTTCTTTGAGTGAGTAAATATATATATATATATATATATGGGTAAGAATATCCTTTGTGGGGTTGTCAGAGGGTTGGGTTTATATCTGTATGATTGCGGAATTTAGTCGTGTATCACTACATAGTATAAAACAAAGTCACTTTCTCTGTCCCTATGTCCCTTTGTATGCTTAAATCTTTGAAACTACGCGACGGATTTTGATGCAGTTTTGTTTCAATAGATAGAGTGATTCAAGAGGAAGGTTTATATGTATAATAACATCCATTAAATAGTGGAGTAGGCTATATATTTTATACCTGTGCGAAGCCGGAGCGGGTCGCTAGTATATACATATGGGTAAGAATATCTTTTGTGGGGTAGTCAGAGGGTTGTGTTTATATCTGTATAATGGAGGATTTAGTCGTGTATAGTCACATCGAAGTTAAGATATGCAACGTGTACGGATGTCGGCTTTTGCCTATTCCGATGTATAGGCATTTTTATTTACGATTATTCCCTATAAGTTGTAAAATATTGATAAGTTTGTGTTGTTTACTATTTATGTACTAAATACAAAAAAAAAAAAATGGTAACTCTACAAACGAATTATAAAATTATATTTTTACTGTTCAATGAAAGTTTTTGTTGTTTTATAATACAATACAATACATATTTTTTTGCAGATTCCCATCCGACGTAAAAACTCACGCAATTGACACTCAATTTCTCTTAGGACCTAACGTGATGATAATACCCATTTTAGAGGAAAATAGCCTTATGGCCACTGGCTATTTGCCAGGAAACCAACCCTGGATAGTGATCAGCAACGAAACGGTGGTGAAAAGTGGAAATGTGGACTTGGATGAGAATAGCACGGTTTTGATGCGGGTAAGAATGTTTCTTATATACACACGTTCATAGGCTTTCCTTTTGGAGTGCGCAGAAACTTGAAGTCGACAAAGTATCCTGGGTAACTTATTAGCATGAATGTTCGGATTGTGTGTCATATAGAACATTGGTGACAGGTTGCTATTCCATCGGCTAATAGATGAAATGAAATATCTCTCCTCTCAAGACCAGGAAGACTGGCAGTGTTCGCATTCTTTTTTCGTCCCAGACTAGAACGGGACAAATGTAGTAAGAAATTAATCTGAAGGCCATCTTGACGCCGAAAAATATCAAAACAACCAACCATTTAATCGCTAACATTTATTATATTTAAAGCATGCCTCGAAGAAAACCTAATAATTTGCGTTATAAAGATTATTAACTTTTTCTTTATGACATGACTTTTATGAAAAGTATGGATATTTCCGACATGGCTGTTTTTTTAATACGTACAATTACATTCTTAAACTTTACGATTCTGAATAATTACGCTTCTGGCTTTTCAAAACATATGTTTTAATACTAATTTCTAAAATAACAACAATCGACTTTCCCTTCCAGGCGGGATCCATACTACCCCTCCAGAAGCCACCTGAACAAGGTCCAGTAAATACAAACAACTGCAGGAGTAGGGCGCTACAGTTGGTAGCGTTGCCAGATTCAAATGGCAAGGCTAAGGGAACTCTCTACTGGGATGACGGAGATAGTTTGAGTGAGTATATATATAAAGCTGCGTGCCTCCAAACAGGGGCCTATGTCCACTAATGCTGTTTGCAAAATATCAGGGCCATTACTCCACTAATTACCTTTGACAGCCACTCAACTGCGTCGCTATTGCGTTACTTCTGCGTCTCGGCTGTAAAAGTGTCACTCTGCTAATATTTTGACAGGCACACTTGTGCCTCAATAGCGAGTCAGTGGTGCTTCAGTGGCCACTCAAGTATAGAAATGTCAATAGTGGAGTACCAACTATAAGGATATTGAACTGACATTGACTGACGTTTGGTTAGGTTAGTCAATATCACATCAGTAACAGTGTGAAGTTGTTCGTGGAATAGCATAAGTGACAGTGACATATTTAAGGTCAAATGTGACACTTGTTAATCGACTACCAATTACACGCTAGCACTTAAGTGATATTGGATTACGATTGTGTTAAAATGCATTAGTAGACATGGGCTCCAGGTAATAGGCATACATACAAATCACGCCCGTTTCCCTGTCAAGGGGTGGGCATAGATACCGCATTTCCTTCCAATCCTGATAAATCACTTTTGCTTCATTGAAACTTATGCACCGATAATAGTCAGTGCTTGTAAACGGTGACAGCTTACCACCTGACGCGTTGAGTACTATCTGGTCAACACTAAGTGCTAGGTGGGTATAGAACTATCTACGCTACTTTCCCTATTGCGGATGGACACTCCAACCTCTGAATTCTGACCACCTCGAAAGGTTTAAGGGTCGTTAAAACAGTACTAAATATGATTTATATATGTTTGTTTCTTTTTCAGACACATACGAAGAGAAGAAATACACTCACATAGAGTTTACGATGCAAGGTTCAAGTCTAAACAGCAGTGTAGTTTGGTGGGGTACAGGTGTTCCTACTATTAACAACATTACTATATACGGTATCGATACTATATCGAATAACAGTATCGATACATCGACCAATACTGGTATCGATACAACATCGAATACAGGTATTGAAAAAACAGTAAATGTAACGTTAAATGGCGAGATATGTAAGCAGCCGGTATGTGAGTATGAATATGACAGCAAACTATCTGCTATTCGTGTCTATAATATGAATTTGTCGCTAGATAAGCCGTTTTTGTTGGAGTGGTCGGTTAAGGTAAGGGAAGGTAAAAGGGGGTAGTTTTAATACTCAAAATTACGTGGGATTTAATGTTGGTTCTATGAGTTGAACGCTCAATAACTGAAGAGTTCTATTGTGTTTTATGATATGAAATTTTAAATTCTATTGTTTTTCTGCAGTTTAGTACTAAGGTTTGTGTTGTAAACGGTTTGCTGACTACTAAAAATCAACCACGTTTTTGACATAATAATTAAACTAAGAACCATTTAGATTAAAAATATTATAGAATGGTATTAAAAGAAAGGTTAATTTTCGAAATGTTCACCATGAGTAAATCTTACCTATGATTCTTTATCATTATATTATGGATAAGTTTAAAATATGGCATATTTTGATGTACCGTAAATAAAAAAAATACAATAAATACATAGAGTACTTGAAAATTAAAAAAAAAAACTGTGTATTTTGTTGTTGATTCAATAAAACATACTAGTCTCTTCATTGATTTTGTATATTGAATAGTTAATAATGAAAAATCAGTAGTTTTAGTAATTATTACTAAGCGGTAGGTTTTAAATAAATAATATAATTATCTTGCCAAATAAATCGTGTTAAGTATTTTGTAATTTTAAATCTAGTCGTAAGTTATAGGTTTATTAAAAATAAGTAATGTTAAGGTATTTTAAATTTTTCGCACATTTAGACTTAAAAAAATACTTCTAAAATGATTTCAAACAATTCCGATTATGATACTTGTAATATGTAATAAATATCTTAAAAGCTACTTCAGTTTATATTTTTCTGTATATTATTTTCATGTTTATACTTAGTTTACGCTGTCCTTCCTATAATAATAATAATAAGGTTATTTATTTTTCTAATTATAAGTTTTTTGGTTTTATTTGTCTTCTGAAATATGTAGTTAATACTTATAAGTTTTATTCTATCTCTTTACCTTGAATTTAAATATATTGTGAAGTAAGTGAAAAACGTAAATCGTATTTTAATTAACAAAGATGCATATTTGTTTCTTAATGTATGTTTCCTTGATACACTTTGAGAATCCGTCCCTTATTAAAACATACCTTTTTGTGTATAAAACGTATTATTTATCATTTTGAAGGTTTTATTAGAACAATGTAATGCATGGCAAGAAAAATATTGTAATATTACGGTTTCACATTATAGTTACTAAAAATAGTATTAAATATCAATTATTAATAAGTACATTAGTAAAATATGCACAAAATTGTAACGGAAGTACATTTTTACATATCATGAAGTTATAAGCTCAATTGCATATTTGTTTTGATTTAATTATAATTTTTCTGATTACTTTTTGCGAAAACATTTAACATAAAATGATTGTAAGTTGGAAATACGTAACAATAACTATAAAAATGCAATGTAGATATTTGATTATCAACGTATATAATTCTTTTATTTATGTTGCTGTGTAAAATTATTCGTTTGGCATTATCAATCATTCTAATAATTACTCATATTTTATTTGGTATCAAATTATATGAATATTGTCGGCTTTTTTTTAACCAAGTTTTATTATAATTTTTACACTAATGTGATAGGTAAGTACGAAATTGTTTGCTAATCAATGTATGCCAAAGTTATTAAGTCGATTTTATTAGATGTAGTTAGTTTTTGCGTTTGCACTTAATAAAATGTAAGCACATTCTATACAGGTGTTTTATTTCATACCAAATCTACGTAACAATTATCAACCTGTGTGTTAGGCATATATGGACATGTTATGCGGATGAATGATAGCAGACAAAAGGAATATATATGAGTGAAGTGGAAGGGCGGTTTCGTAGGGGCCGGCCTAATAAGACATATAACAGTCACATAGACGCTATATTGAAAACAGGTGACGTTAAGAGTACATATAACCGCCGAGAGTGTATAAGAAGATGTATATATTTACCACTGCACTGTGTCACTAACAGAATGGACAAAGATCAATCGTTACCGGAACCGATATAAATATACACGAAAGATATTGGTAAACCGTCTCACCTCACGCACACCGATTTACATTCTCATGTATGCTCCTACAAGAATATATCTAATTGGATATGTATAAGTTATTTTTAAACACTCGCGATTTATACTCATTTTATTAATTATGTGAGACCGAGTCATATCACGATAAATTTATAAAGATATCTGATTACCTTTATTTTGCCCGACGTTTCGACCCAGTTGCATAGGCCGTGGTCGCGGGAAGACTAGCTTTAGTCTCAGCAAATGTCTCTCACGAAACGTCGGGCAAAATAAAGGTAATCAGATATCTTTATAAATTTATCGTGATTTGACCCGGTCTCACATAATTAATAAAATGGATATGTATAAGTTATTTAAGACTCGTCTTCCAACCGCCTGAGATGTATATCTTGGCACTGTTGGGAAGATTTAAAAATTCTAAACTCTATGAGGGAATAAATCACTAATGTTTGGAAATACCTAATGGATCCTTGCCGGGACGTTCGAACCCACGTTTTGTTCACAAAGTAGGCAATGTGACTGTGCACGAAGTGGTAAAACGTGTTGGCATTTACAAGCACTGACTATTTATTAGCTGTTCGAATTAATAGGTAGTTTTATAAAAATAATATTTGGACATTATTACACCAATTGAACTAGCCCCTTGGTAAGTACATTTAAGACATGTGTTAAGGGTACTAGTCGACGTATATTAAAGAAATGTATACATATTGTATATAGATAAATCTATATATAGCATATATAATCAACGACCACACTGGAAAGCAGTAGAAAAGCGTTGTTCTTAACTCTGCCACCACAAAATCTCATTTGTCGTCAAAATCGTCGAAGTCGTTTTCCACAAGATGTTCTTCCCTTACCATAGTTGGAGTCGAACTGAAACCCTAAGGTATTAAACCATCAAGCTATTCAACGAATTCCCAATTAAGAACACGAAATGAAATAACATATATAATATAGGCAGTAAAAACTTTATTTAGCACACTCTTCTAGGAATAAAAACTAACAGACAAACGAAACAATTAAATTATTCAACATATACAACAATAAAACAAAATGAGTTTCTTTTTCAAGCCTTCTCTTTTATACCTAGAATACATACATACATTCACCACTGTATACCTTTGTGACGTAGTCAGAGGTTGAGTGCCACACGATCTTTGAGACTCACTCAAAACTCACTTTTTACCAAGTAACATCCAACGATATTAGTGTTAAGTCATGTCGTTGTGTCCCAGGTAAGGTCCTGACTATGTTCTATCTCAAGAAATAGGTCTCTAATTTAATAAATTGAAACTTTGAGTATTGCTTTTTAATATAAACTATAGACAACATAGGAACTACCATTCAATGAATAAATATAGATTCATAATCATTGGAATTGTCTATACAAATATTTTATTACATTAATATATCAGCTATAGTCAGGTTAGTATATTGAAATTTTCTCTATCCTGTAATATTAATTGAATAACAAACTAGTTTTCATCATCCAGCAATATTAAATGCACTCTCATATTACATCTAACCATCTGTCTTTCTTACTGGCATATTCCAGAATTCAACTACGAGGATAGAGTTTATTAGGCAATGGGTTTACAATACTTCACCAATATTTCATATCAATGCCATCGCAATCCTGATATTGCTAAGGATATCATAACTAACCTAAGAAAGTTTATTTCTACAGTTTTCTCCCTTAACGGATGTGACAATATAATATTGCAGGATACTATTACACCAATTGACCTAGTCCATTGCCAAGTACGAGTACCTTTAAGATTTGTGATAAGGATACTAGTCAACGTATATTTTGGAAATATATACTTATTATACATGGATAAATAAATATATAAGAAAGGTGTGGTTAGTAGAACCCGGGGCCTCACGATTAACGTTCAGGTGGCTAACCAATAACGCCACGGAGGTCGTCAAATCGTACTACATGAATGTATGTATTCTAGGTATAAAAGACACTATATTTTAACTTAGTTACGCCTCTTTTTCCTTCTGGGCGTGGATGTACTCATCATACTGGCTTTGGCTCATTAGTTTAGCGATCTCTGAAGAGTCTGAAAGCTCAATCTTGAACAGCCATCCCTCTTCATAACAGCTGGAATTCACTAGACCTGGCTTTTCTTCAACCTGGAATATGTAATAATATTATAGATGAGAGAAAGAAACTTCTTTATTTACTGCACATACATATGACAAAAAGAATTATCATGCCATTCAGTGAAAGATTACTGCTTCTGTCAGATATCAGATGGGACTTGTATAGAAGCCTCAGCATCTGCAGTCAGGGGATTTCAATAGAATGTTACCAGCTGCCTTCTCAAGTCAGAATGTTAGTAGTGGTGACTAAGAAATTGAGTTTTATTGTTCTTTCCACTATGAATACAAAGTACTACTAGACTAGTAGTTCTTATATATGACAGTTCCTAGACAGTGACAGGTCCTAGACCGTAGTTCAGACCTGTGAGTTTCCCTAAAGAGGGGTAGGTAGACATCACCAATTCTCATTAGTCTCTATCTTGACATTAGCCTAATGGACACCATCATACATGCGGTTATAGGTGCTTGCAACATTATTATACATTGAAATCATACCTATTTCCTATCATATAACTCTGCCAGCAAGTGATCTATCCTACATACACATTCATAATAATACAAATCAATAAAAGTGTCTATTTATGCAATTATAAAACAAACCTTGATCATAGACACTAACACATATTGACAGTACAATTAGCGCTATTAATTATCTACAGCCAAGGTACAATTCCTGATCAAGTTCACATTAAGCTACTATCTTATCTCCCGGTGGGGCATGTTGTTTACACAAAGCGTTTGCTTTTTAATGGTTCTTGATAGTTTGACCCCTATACAGAATAATATTTTCATGTTTTCATCACATTTATTGCAAATATATTCAGTGTGGTTGGATTAGATGTTTGTTTATTAGATTCACGTTTTTGGATTTTAGTAATGAATGAAAATGTGTTGAATTAATTATGCTTAGTTAAGTAGTTGGTGTCTTGACTCCATTTCCATGGGTAGAGGGTATTTGCGAAATGCGTCAAATACTATGCTAGAAAAACATTCCCAAAACAGGTAACTGTCAGTGATTGTGTATGGCGACACAATTTGCAAGCACATATTCTTGCTGTCACACTGTGTGACCAACTTGTCAACAAATTTAATGTGTTCAAGCTAGCCCGCAAAATAACTACCTCCACAATTTTGGAGATGGACACCTAAACCTCTGATATCTAGCTTGGACCCTAATGTTCCAATCTAAATTATTATAACCAACAAAACTTACAGATTTATTTTTCTCCACAATCGTCCCACTGACAGGGGTGTAAACCTCACTGGCCGCCTTCACACTCTCCAAGGCACCACACTCATCACCCGCTGCAAACTTCTGTCCAACGTCCGGGAGCTGGGCAAACACTACATCACCCAGCAACTCCTGGGCATATTGACTGATGCCTACGGTACCTTTGTTCTGGTCAACGGTGATCCATTCATGTCTATCTGTGAAGTATTTCTGACTAGAACTGTACCGGCAATTGATTTTGCAATAGGATAGTTGTGGCCTTTTTGTGATTGGATTGTTAGCTGTGACTTGCTTGAGAGTTCGGTATATACACCTTTGTAGTGCCATTTTGTATCTGGAAATGAATGAGAATGGGTCTTGATGAGAGGTTTTACTGGAAAACTAAAATTAATATGATTAAATAGACTTTTTTTGTCATAATTTTAATTCAGAAGTAGTAAAATTTTTAGAGTAAAAAATACAACAGTGGACTTATGTTTATTAATGAGATAGTTCATTGTTACACTATACATAGTTATATTATAATAATTGTTCATTCATTCTTTTCATACTCTTAGTAAAACATGAAAACCGGATCTTCACCAAAATATCTAACAATTACATTGAGGTCATTACAATATCAGTAAACTTACATAATTACAGCAAAGAATAGCCCATATCAATAAAGAGTAGAATTAAAGATAACATCAAACAACTACTGAATGTGTGAATGGAAAGTTCAAAATGTTTGATAAAAACATGTATTTTTAGCAATAAACGAGCTTAGGTATGTTGCTAACCAATATCTATAACTACTAATATAATAAAACATTATTTGAGAGTAGAGACTAGTTTTAACTTTCTCTATGGTATCTTATATGAGACTGAATAATTATTAGGTTATAGGAAGCTTGCACTATTATTCCATTGTATATGACCCTGGTGGTAAGTTCTACATTAACTGAAGAATCATTATATGAACAAGGTTTTGTTCTCAGTAGAAGGTATAAATGCATGTGGGTTGTGAAATGTGTTTGAATGAATCCAGAAAACAAATTACATTTCCAAATTAAGTTATCATAAAGATATGTGCATAAAGTTTTGGGAAATTATAACTAATCAACCAAAAATATCAAAACTGTTAGCATTTTCAATATGCTTCAGTCAACTTTGCACTGCAAATCTCCTTCTCAGAGCTGGTATAAAATTTCTGGTATGAAATTTCTACAGGTGGTGAGACACCACTCCCTGATATTGACCATAATTTGGTAAACACATTCTATACAATTATATTATATAATGCAAATAGTATACAGATTAGTTATATAAATATACACATAAACTGAATAGAACAGAGAATACTTAGATTTAGGAATAATATGGTTACTACAGGAAGAAGAATAAAAATTGGTCATAAAAACTAATATCAATTGACTCCTACTAAAAAGCATGCATAAGCTCAACAATTATTTTGATGCAGGCAACAATATTAAAGAAAGATTAAAAATTTTGTTACATAGCTATGAAACTTCTTGAATGAATATGCTAAAGTGACAACTATTTTATGTATGAGATGCAGAAAAATAAGATTACAGTTTGCTAGGTGATTAGATTGTTTTGTCTGAGAAATACTGCAGCTTATAACTACTTCAAATTGAAGAGCAAATTAGAGATACTTAAAGACTGCATTAGATAAAGACTGAACATTACATACAATATAAATAGACATACACTTCATAATGAACGTTTCTAATTAACTGATACGAACAGGGTCAGACCTAATTAGTGTTTGAGTGTAAATATATTAAACTTACTCAAAACTATAACAAGAGTCCAAAACCTTGATTTTCCTCACAAACACACATTAACTGAATAACCAACCACTCCGACCGACAAGTAGTAGAGTTAATAAGTTACATTGATAAGCCCCTGATATTCTTTGGATAAGCGCGACCTCTTGAACTCAGAGGTCTGAGTGCCCGCATATAAGTTTGTAGATGTACGGAGCGGAATCGTAAAAATAATTTTCAGTTTCATCATTTATCTGATGCGTGTTTATGATTTTGTAACGTCTTATTTTTAATATACCTATATTACGTTGACATTAAAATTATGATAATCCGGGACTTGTAGATTATTGAAGCTGCATTTTTTTGTCGTAAAATGTGACTGAGATATGAAATGAAATGAAAATCTTTTATTCAACATAAGGATATTGATATCACTTATTAAACGTCAAAAAAAAAACATTTTTCATAAAAATATGTCATTAACATAAAATGTATTCTTCAAATAAATCAATTTAGATTAATAAAGCTAAAACTAATGGCACTTCGTAAAGTCAAACTCTGCAGAGAAGAAATGCCAAGAAACTCTGCAGACAATGTGTACATTAAATTTAATAATACATAATTCATTAGAACATGATCAAAGCTTCACATCCAACAAATAGTGTTTAATAACAAATTTAAGGAGAGTCCCAATAAGAACCGGAACGTGAAGCCATGATCACACAAAAATGAAACGTCACAAAACATCATTTATATAGTCTTTAACTGTAGTAGCCCTTCTCCATCAGCATCGCTTTAGTGCCAACTTTAAATTTTTCTAAAGGTAAGGACTTGATAGACTCTGGAAGTTTGTTGTACATTTTTATGCCCAGGCCCATAAACGAATCGTTTATTCTTTTAAGTCTAGAGCCACTATAATACAATTTATTTTTATTGCGTGTGTTACAATTATGAATGTCTCTTACAAGTTTGTATTGAGAGACATAGTATCACGTTAATGAAACTTATTAAGATAGAAAATACCTGATAATTTGGCAGGTGTAGGCTGATACTTGCAATACAATACAATAAAACTGATGAACATTTAGTTTTAGTTTCATCAATCTTTAAGTATGTAGAAGATGCAATGTAGCAGAACTAAGTTACCAGGATCAGGAAACATGGTGAATTGTGATTTCTGCCCAATGCTATGTAAATAGATGTATGTGTATGTGTTATATTTGAACGAAAATAAAAAGATCTATAGTTAATTAATAGTTTGGATTTCTACAGTTCAGTAAAACATAGGGTAATTGGGTACCCTGAGTGATTCTCTGTTTATTCTATTATTCTGGTTTTCATTTTTATATCTTATAATTATACCCTAGTTCTGCTGAGATACTTGAGATTCAAAATTCTTTTTGGTAGAAATGGATAGAAAAAAGATTCATACTAGTACTACCTCCATCTCATCATTTACGATACCGCATTATTATAAATATGAATTATTTAAATCAACCAAAAATATTTTAAATAACAGACAATACAGGTTAGGAGGTATAAAGTTATAAATAATTTGCACTTACCACAGAAGCAATGACTTTCGTTGAATATCAAATTATATTTTGTTATGTAACAATATTCTATATTCCTAATTAAAACTTAAAGTTAGCAGTCCAAGTAAAAATTAATTTGTTTTTTCAATTTACCGAAAACAAATTCAGATATATCGATGTTTGCTGACATTGAACTGATAGGACGAGCTGTCAACGTATACAGTTGACTTCAATTTTGTCACGTGAATTTTAGAAAACAGAAAATAGAGTACCCGCCACATAAGGTGGCAGTAGCCAAACTTGGAACTAAATTTGACGTTTCCGCCATTGCGTGTTATTTTGTATGAAAGGTAAATTTAGTATTACCAGCGTTGTGTTTTTTGCCCACTCTTTGTAATTTTTATGTTTGTTATGGGTGATTATAATAAATTGATTTCTGGAGTTTCTTGTTAGTTCTTCTCCAAGGGTCTCCGCTGAACTTCTTCTTCTCAATCGTTACGCTCTTATCAGAGCGGTCGTGGTCTTCATGACGTGGCATCTTGAGCAGCCGAAATGGTTGGTGAACTAACCTCGGTAAAAATATGTAAAGACAATGCTCAGTGCCATGTTTGAAATAGTTTTTTTACATACATACATACACATCACGCCTGATTCCCTGTAGAGGGGTAGGCAGAAATCACGGATCCCCATTTATCCCGATCCTGACAGACCACTTTCGCTTCATTGACATTCATACATTCTCTAATACACTCTCGGCGGTTATAGGTACTCCTAACGTCACCTTTTTTCAATATAGCGTCTATCTGACTGTTACATATATGTCTTATTAGGCCGGCCCCTACGTAACCGCCCTTCTACTTCACTCATATACATATATTCCTTTTGTCAATATATAGTTTTTTTAATTTGTACTTAGATCATAAAATAACTTTCAAAGAAAGCTTATGATAGGGCCTATTTTGAATAAAAATATTTTGACTTTTGACTTTGGTATATTAATTTGTTTTATTTGAGTTTATAGCTCTGCAACCAAAGATCGTTACAAATGAAACCTCAATATAATGTATCGAGCCGTATGGCACAGTGAGTGCTAGTTTTGGCGTGTTTACTGGCAACACTGGATTACGCGACTGTGGCGACGCCTCCAACTGCCACCTTATGTGGCGGGTACTCTACATAAAGTATGCCATTTTATCGATGCTAGACTACAAAGGTAATTAAAAACTACGTTTCAGATCTAGTTATCTTAAATATTATGAATCTTGTCGTGATGTTGATTTCAATACTGCTATCTCGCCGCTAGTCTTAGAGCGCGATGAATATTAGAGAGTTATAACAGTTATAAATATATTAATACTACGGCCCTCATCTATCACAAAAATATCTTTATTCATTACCAGTAAGTCGGTTTTAAGAGTAGCTTTTATGACTAGAGATCCCGCCACATAAATTGGCAGTAGCCAAACTTGGAACTAAATTTGACGTTTCTGCCATTGCGTGTTATTTTGTATGAAAGGTAAATTTAGTATTACCAGCGTTGTGTTTTTTGCCCACTCTTTGTAATTTTAAGTTTGTTAAGGGTGATTATAATAAATTGATTTCCGGAGTTTCTTGTTAGTTCTTCTCCAAGCTAGGGTCTCCGCTGATCTAACCTCGGTAAAAAATATGTAAAGACAATGCTCAGTGCCATGTTTGAAATAGTTTTTTTTAATTTATACTTAGATCATAAGATAACTTTCAAAGAGAGCTTGTGATATTTATAATTTTGAATATATTATAGCCAGATATGAGCAATGATAATAATCCTGTTAACATCATTTTGACAATAATCAATTATCATCAGGTTATTATCCATTAATATCCATTAACATCCTATTTTGGATGATAACCCTGCTGTTAATATTTTACTACTGATTGAAAATTTCCCTTCATGGTTATTCATGGCTTAGGACTGTCAGGTTAGGTCTGGAGGACAATATTCAACAATATCGTCACGAAAATCTGAGATGCAAGAGTGGCTAAGAAGCAAAAATCTTTATTTTGAGGATAGCTGGACAAAGCCACTTTTTACCGTTTACCACGTTAGGCGATAGGGATCATAATTATTGTTAAGGAAAAACTGGCACACTGCTCACTTTCTTTGTAATCTTTATGTTTGTTAATTATAAAAATAATAATCTTTATTGTTGTTATACTTAGATCATAAGATAACATTCAAAGAGAGCTTGTGATAGGGCCTATTTTAAATAAACATATTTTGACTTTGATATATGTATGTATATTTATATGATGTTTAGACAACAGAATTTTTTTTCTTAAAACAAATTAATATATCTTTGATATATTAATTTGTTTTATTTGAGTTTATAGCTCTGCAACCAAAGACCGTTACAAATGAAACCTATAATGTATCGAGCCGTATGGCACAGTGAGTGCTAGTTTTGGTGTGTTTACTGGTAACACTGAATTACGCGACTGTGGCGACGCCCCCAACTGCCAATTTATATGGCGGGATCTCTATTGTTACTATAAATAAAAAAACTAAAAAAAAAAATACAAACAATTTGTTCAATTAATTCAAAATAAAACTATTATTTACAATAAAAAAAAGAAAACAAATAAAATAAAACTTTAAAGGAAAAATATCTCCTTTAGAGTACCCGCCACATAAGGTGGCAGTTGGAGGCGTCGCCACAGTCGCGTAATCCAGTGTTGCCAGTAAAAACGCCAAAACTAGCACTCACTGTGCCATACGGCTCGATACATTATATTGAGGTTTCATTTGTAACGGTCTTTGGTTGCAGAGCTATAAACTCAAATAAAACAAATTAATATACCAAAGTCAAAAGTCAAAATATTTTTATTCAAAATAGGCCCTATCATAAGCTCTCTTTGAAAGTTATTTTATGATCTAAGTACAAATTAAAAAAACTATATATTGACAAAAGGAATACATATGAGTGAAGTGGAAGGGCGGTTACGTAGGGGCCGGCCTAATAAGACATATATGTAACAGTCAGATAGACGCTATATTGAAAAAAGGTGACGTTAGGAGTACCTATAACCGCCGAGAGTGTATTAGAGAATGTATGAATGTCAATGAAGCGAAAGTGGTCTGTCAGGATCGGGACAAATGGGGATCCGTGATCTCTGCCTACCCCTCTACAGGGAATCAGGCGTGATGTGTATGTATGTATGTAAAAAAACTATTTCAAACATGGCACTGAGCATTGTCTTTACATATTTTTACCGAGATTAGTTCACCAACCATTTCGGCTGCTCAAGATGCCACGTCATGAAGACCACGACCGCTCTGATAAGAGCGTAACGATTGAGAAGAAGAAGTTCAGCGGAGACCCTTGGAGAAGAACTAACAAGAAACTCCAGAAATCAATTTATTATAATCACCCTTAACAAAACATAAAAATTACAAAGAGTGGGCAAAAAACACAACGCTGGTAATACTAAATTTACCTTTCATACAAAATAACACGCAATGGCGGAAACGTCAAATTTAGTTCCAAGTTTGGCTACTGCCACCTTATGTGGCGGGTACTCTAGCTCATCGCTGTCAATTTGTTCAGATGATTGAAAACAAACGTCACCTGCTCCAGCCATGTTTGGAGGCTGTCAAATGAATACCGTCCGAGGATCTGAAAATCGAAATTATATTATTTTCATTGGTTTTCTATGTACTGCAGCAGCTATATTATATTTCTATAAGTGAGTAATACTATAAGGCAAATTTCTCTCAAATTAATTATCAAGTAAGATACGATATCGCTATTTTATTGCAGGTTTTTGTTCGCTACAGCTGTCATCAGTTATGTCTTGGGAAGTTTAGTCTGTTATTTCGGTTTACGATCGCAGATTTTTAAGAATTACTTAGAAAAGTTTAAGTCTAGAGTACAGCGAAGATCCTCTGAAGAAAATGACTCAACAGAACCAACAATCAAGGTTAGAAACTTCTCTTGAAAGTTGCTTTTGCGTTCGGATAAATTCAAAGTTATTTTATGTATTTATCGGTAATTGTTAGTAGTATTAGCGTGATAAACACGCAATTTTATTGTTAGCATGAATACAATACTTGGAGTTGTTTATAATTGACGCAATTATGAAGTGAAGGTTAATGACATCATTCAGCAAATATGTGAACCTTTTTTGGTAATGATTAAACAACTGTTCATACCCTTCTAGTACTTTAGAATATGAATGGTAACAAGTTCTTTTGTAATCTGTATTAGTTGAAACAAAAACCTTATATTATAATGTCATGATTCTATCCTTACAAGTTTATTAATACAGTTCTGTTAAATATGAAATTGAAATGAGAACTACACTTAATATCCTGTACAGGATACATTATTTTTTTCTAACTTTCTGAAAACAACAATAGTAGCGTCTGGTTTGGTATATAATCTATAAAAGCTAAATTAATATTTGTTATATCCATTTTTAGCATGTACACTTAAAATCTTTGAGGAAGATTTTTATATATTTTTAATTTATTGCAATAGTGACTTTTGCTGCGATAATTAATACAGTACAGTACAATTTTGGATTTCCTCATAATGTGCTGGCAACCAAAGCTGAATTTTTTACCCAAAAGAAGAGCATACATATCTATACATATTTGAGAATTAATTAAATAAATAAATAGCTTTTCCAAATAATTTTCAGCCCTGTGCCACATGTCACTCAGACAGTTGTCCCCGCCATGACACAGCGCAAATGGAGCCCTGGGTGGGGCTTAAGATACACAAACAGCTGGACCAGGCTATTGAGGATGTGAGTATCACAGCTATAGATAATAATCTACATAGGTAATAATTAGTCAGTAGTAGTATAGCAGTAGAATGTAATTCCAAAGGTATTGTATAAAATACATATACTTTCCCGTTCTTCAGTCAATCATTTAAAACAAAAAATAATTATATATTCAGTCTTAAATCCCTTTCATGGTTCCATTCCAGGCTGTTAGGTATAGGATCAGTATTGTGAGATTAATACATTGGTAACCGGTTGCTACAAAGATTAGTTCCTTGAGCTCTAATGAAAAACTTAACCAAAATAAAACATTCAATCAATTCAGAATGTAAACCTCTTTCCTGGTACATTACAAAAGTGGTACTTATTCAATAGGATATAGCCTACTGCACTATTTAATGGATGTTATTATACATATAAACCTTTCTCTTGAATCACTCTATCTATTAAAAAAAACGCATCAAAATCCGTTGTGTAGTTTCAAAGATTTAAGCATACAAAGGGACATAGGGACAGAGAAAGCGACTTTGTTTTATACTATGTAGTGATTTTGAACCTGCTTCAGAAGCATTCAATAACCAAAGTACAAAGTAACTTAAGTTACAAACTGAAGCGTCTATAAGACAAACATTTTTGCAGGCCACTTAATAAAAAGGAGCGTTAACTGATAAGTATGCATTGTGTTTCTTGGCCTCTCAGATAACTTGTTGCTATCTCAATAAGGAGGATTGACTGACCTCCTTTCTCAGTGGATAGTTAAAATACAATGTAGTGTCATGTTCTAGTAGAGTATTGGTACTGGGGTTTAATTAGTTGCAATTTTATTTAAAAGAATAAACGGTTGTAAATGTTTAGAGGAAACTGAACTGTAGTTGGAAAATTATTAGATTTGTACATCAAGAAAGATGTTGATGATGAAGTTAATGTTTATGTTTAATAAAGTATTTTTAAAAAAATGAATTAAACATGATTTGTATTAGTAAATTTACAACTTAAGTTTATGAAATTTTTTGCCCATGAAAATAATTGAGTATATATATTTTTGTTTAAAGTTTGTTTTCCAATCATATTATAATCATAAACAATATAACATTCGCTTAACATTTATTTCTGTATAGCGCAGTAGAGTATTCACACAATTATTCATAGTACTCATTGTGTCTGAGATCTTTAAAAGAGATAAAATGATAATGTGACTAACATCCTTATTGCAAGATGATTTTTAGTAAAGATAAGACACATCTTTATTGATCTTGAGATAAGTAAAAGAGTTAAGGTTAGATTATACTCAACCTATCAATTCTAATATAAATGAGTAATGAATCCTTAATTAATTGTGTCTTAAAAGAAAGAAAGAAAAACATTTATTCACTGCTATACATACACATTTTGACATAACACTATTTATACACACTTTGATAAAACAACAATACTCGTACTTATAAGAAGTACGCGCTTGATGCAGTGAAAAGGACTGCTGTTAAATGCCATTCAAGTCCCTGTAATACACTCTCTACCATAATCATTATAGAGTTGAACAAAAGTTATTAAAGAACAATGATATCTAAGTAATGCAGAAGATTTGGTGGTGATTCAACCTATCATTGAAAAATATCAAAAAAAATAACTAGTCTCTTAAACCATATAACCCATACATACATACACATCATGCCTGATTCCCTGTAGAGTACAGAGATCATGTATCCCCATTTGTCCCGATCCTGACAGACCACTTTCGCTTCATGTCATACATTTTCTCATACACACTTACGTCACCCTTTTTCAATATAGCATCTATTTGACTGTTATAAGTCATATTGGGCCCCTACATAACCATATAACCCCTATTGCCTTAATTACATATTTAGCCATATTGGAAATCTCGTATCAAGTTACATTCTATTCTAATTTACCATGTCTCACATTATATTTAATCGTACATTCAATCCCTGTAATATGTAACACGCTATAGTCTATTCGCGTTAAGTAAATAGTGACGTCATCATATATAGACGTTAAACTGACCAATGAGACGTTAGTAAATGAGAAAACAATTCACATCAACCAATTGCAGACGACAGTTGTCACGTCTCATTGGTCAAATCGTCGGGACATGATGACATCACTATTTTCTTAATGCGAATGTACTGTAGTCTTTATTTTCTTTTTATTCCTTTACAGTTCTACAACGCAATTCTAGATAGGTTTGTGTTTTCGTGGCACAGTAAGATCACTTTACAACCCTTCTTCATTGACGAATTGAGGCAGGAGCTACGGTATGCGTCCTCGTGCTTACTCCGGCGTGCTATTAAGGTTGGTACATATGTATACTTGTGTGCGTTTATCCTGTTGTGGTGGATAGTAGTGTAGAGACGTATTATTATATAAATATGGTCATTTTAAATGTGGCTATTTGGGTTCTATGTCATTAATATCGAGTAGTTTGTTTGCTTGGCTATCGACTGATGGATTTTATTTATCCCTAGTCCTTCAGTTATTTTTTGCATAGAATATAACTAGCTACTATACACATACACATTGTATACATAATTGCTGTAGGTATAGTAGACTAATTTTCTAAATATGGTATAATTTTAGAAATGTTCAAGTTAGAGAAACTTTACCCAAATCACTGCCTTATTACAACTAAAACTTTTGCCTATTTCTGTAATGAATAATCCTTTCTAATGTATTATAATTAACACTGATCCCTCAATTATTATCCCTATAAATCGTTATCCTAACAACCTATCCTTATACCACAGATAAACTACGCCAAATTCATAACGGAGCGTCTTTTACCGTGCGCGTTACGTCACTACACGCTGTGTACGGGTTCGGCGGCCCCGCCCCAAAACAAGATGGCGGTTCACCCCGCGGCAGCCAATAGGAACGCAGAGATCAAGTACCTAAGATGCGTCACTAAGGCGATCATGCCGTACTTGCTAAGGA
Organism: Leucoptera coffeella; assembly: GCA_030578115.1. Lineage (NCBI taxonomy): Eukaryota > Metazoa > Arthropoda > Insecta > Lepidoptera > Lyonetiidae > Leucoptera > Leucoptera coffeella. Next base: position 49,419 of record JAMBLF010001435.1, on the reverse strand, counting down.
GTGGGGATGTGCAGAATTTGTAAGTAGGAACTATATAAATACTAATAATACATATATATTTACGTCCTTATTACCTTTTGGGGTGCAAAGATCATTGGTGATAGGATAATGTTTCCTAGGCTAAGTGAAACTTAAATACCTTGATGTGTCAACGTGCCAATATTTTGTCTTCTTCTATCTATAAATAATTACGGGTAGTGATATGGTAGACTTGATCGAAACCTCCTCAGAATAACAAAACATAAAACCACATTGATTTTAGCTCTACAACATGTATCGGTAAAATTCGATTTTATAAACTATTTCATTAAATTCCAAGCTTTGACAAAATACTCATAATTTGTTGTTTTTATATTAATCTGTCAATGTCATAGGTAGCGATAAATCTGCCCAAATCACGTACGGGACTTGCGAAGTCCATTTTTCAGCTTGTATTTTAATATCTTCCACCCCTTCCAGGGTATACCAAGTGCTGATAAGGGAGATTTTTGCTGGCTGGGTGCTGCTCTCGTTAGCCGATGTGCTGGCAGACCCTCATATCCTCAACACTCTTATATACCTGGCTACCAGTGACGAGACCATGGCGCTGTTGCCCCAGATGCCTAACTATACGGTAAGGGAAAACTTAACAAATATTAAAGGTGAAAAGAGTCTAGGATTAATATACATAATGCATGATAGGAGATTGACATAGTACGTTAAATAAGGGAAGGCCAAATAAGACAGTTAGATAGACGACATATTAAAAAAGACAGATAGACATCCATGATCTCTGGGTATCCTTCTACAGGGAAACGGACGTGATTTGTATGTATGTATATAGAGGCTCTATTGGAAGAAAATATCGTGAGGAAACCTGCTTATTCGTTAAAAGAGGTAACAGTCTATATAGGTCGATTGATATTGATTATAAGATAAAAAGTGTGTTTCGAGAGACGCGTCAAGTCCCTAACAGGATAGGCAGAGATTATCGATCGCCACCTGGAACACTAAACACCAATTTCTATGTAACCTTTCTCAAGGTGGAGTTCCTAGAGACGTTCGCGCGTCAGTCCGAGACGGTGTATAGCCAGAGGGCGAGGCTGCTCCGCATAGACCTGGATCTGGTGCTGACCGAGCAGGAGCACCTGTACGCCTTCATGCAGTTCACCAAGACCACCAGCACCATTAGTCTGCTGCAGTTCTATAAGGATATCAGTGAGTGGATTGTTACTTGAACATAATAGTTTATTTATTTCATTCAGAAATGTACGTCACCCTAACAGGCAACCTTTCGATGACGTACTAATTACATGGTATTAATAACATAATATTAAAATAAGAACAAACGTATATAACACACCTATACCTCGTAGCTCAGGTAGTGCAATAAAATGAAATATAAAATCATTAAATCATTATTAAAATGTAATTAAAATAATAGAATCATTACAGTACAAAAATGTAAAAGACAAACGTATTTACGACGATTGTATATGTGATTGTTACGATTGTATATGTGTATTCGTCTCCGTAACTGAAGTTTGTCTGGACCCTTCAAGGTGGCATCAAGTCTCTGCCTATCCCGTTACAGAGACGTGAATATTTAATAATCCAGTGCCAACTACCACACTCTCCGGAATTATGTTTACCATTTGCCGGAATGACGTCAGAGGTGACAAAGTAATTTATATAACAGATTTACGAGGCAATAAATAACAAAATACAAACGCGTTCACAACCATTAACCCTTGCGGAGTAGTCAGAGGTTCAGGTGTCTCCGCAATTGCGAAGGTAGTAATTCTATGGCCACCTCGAACCCACGTGTTGATAAGATGGTCAGTACTCAGTGTGTCAGGTGGTAAGCCATGTCGCCATTTACCAGCACTAACTATTACCTGTTCGGGCAACAGATAGGTTTCCCCCCGATGTTACCCCACTCCGTAGTATTCGACGCATTTCGTAAATGTATTTTTATTACTAAAATGTACTTAGAAATTCATAAAATCTCCATTGGTATGCTCAAGCGGGATTTGAACTCTGTACCCACTGATACAGAGTCAAGCCCCAAACAACTGAGCTACGTCGAAAGTTTTTAAATATAAATAATAATAATAAACTAAAAAAGTGTTCTTAATTGGATGTGTGACAAAGGCAAAGCTGATCTTATGTCAGAACCACTAGAGGGCAACATTAATGCTGTTCTCACACTAAAAGTTCTACCACTTATATACCCTATTTAATTCCCAATCTCACACGGAACTGATACTTATTCATTTTCCTACAGAATCATTCCAAACTAAAATCCTAAACCCGGACATAACCTATCAAGAAGAAGTGGACCTGAAAAACGAAGCCTGGGACATATACCTGACATACTTTGAAAAGACCAGCCCCAATTACGTCACCATAGACCCCAGTTTAGGCGAAGAGATGAGGCTGATCTTAAAAGAAGGGTCGGATGTCATCAAGCGCCTGCAGACTAGTAGGTCTCTCTACCAGGCTGCTAGGATATCGCATTCGATCCTCGAGAAAGTCATGTTGCCCAAGTTTTTGCATAGTGAAGAGGTGAGATGTTTTATCTATTATTTATTATTATTTTTATTTATTTATTTATTTACATTTCACAATAACACCATCACAGGTTTCCCAATACGGTATCATTGACAATACAATACACTTTACTAATAAACATTTTACACTAAAATAACACAAAAACATTAACCTAGATAACAATAATTATTTAAAGCATCAGCAGATACCAGCAGATATTACATACACACGTCCCCTACATTCACGTCCTTGAATACTTTTTGGGGTGGACAGAACTATATAATGCGGTTTTGATGTCTATGGAATATCGGTGACAGGTTGCTAGCCCATTGCTCAATATATTCCATATACCCCTAACCCCGTAGTTGCCTCCTAAGACATTCCAGGAAGAACTGCAGCTTTCTTTTAAGTCCCAGCTAGCGCGAGACATTATTCTATGTTTTAGTTTATTTAAAAACTAGCGACCCGCTCCGGCTTCGCACGGGTATAAAATATATAGCCTACTCCACTATTTAATGGATGTTATTATACAAATAAACCTTCCTCTTAAATCACTCTGTCTATTAAAAAAAACCGCATTAAAATCTGTTGCGTAGTTTGAAAGATTTAAGCATACAAAGGGACATAGGGACAGAGAAAGCGACTTTGTTTTATACTATGTAGTGATATGAATTTGATTGATCGGCGTAACTCAGTCGTTATGGACTTGACTTTGCATCAGTGGGTACAGTGTTGAGATCCTAAAGCATTTACCAGTTAATATTAAGTTTTATAGTTTGCATGGATATGAAGAATCTGAATTATGTAATTGCCTTTAAATGGCGACACGGCTGACCACCTGACACATTGAGTACTATCTGGTGGGCACGCGGGTTCCAGGTGGCCATAGAATAACTACCTTAGCAATTGTGGATGTTGTGACCCTAAATTCTGTCTACCCCGCAAGAGATAAAGATCGTGAAAGTGTTTGTTTGTTGCCTTTGTATGTTTTACCAACGTAAATATTATTATCATTCACTCAATTTGTTTTTTTCTTTCAGTTTTACAATTTAATGATAGGATCAAGATTACCAACGGGATTTCATAAGCATTTAGCAAAGAAGTAAGTGTATGACATATCTTCTATTTACGTAGTAATTACATCACACTGTGCTTCCCATCTATAACCAGCTGCCAATCTACTTGATATTTCGTAAAAGCTGACAAAAAGATTCGTCCATAATTTATAACATTTTTGTTTATTACTTATTGTCTTTATTACGGTTGTTGATTACCTATTCAAAGAAAAGTTCTAAAGTTACCCCTTTTAGAATAGTCAAGTCTTATGTTACTACCATTGATTGTAAATATTAGCCATGGAGTAATTAATAAGAGGAGTGGGCCTTACGCAATATTTGTATGGAAACTAGCGTGGCATTACGCGGGGTGAAAAGTGGTACGCGGGATGGAGGGGAGATATTACAACCAATCAAAACACGACATTTTGTGAGATAACAGGTATCTTCTATCTACTACACATATTTAGACTCCGCACCAATTAAAACACGCCATTTGGACTCCACACCGCGTAACCCGGACCGCTCCTTTCGCCGGGTCCTCTTTATATTTGGTTCTTGGTATTAGCCCACTCAACCTGTCCTTCCCACATTACAGACCTCAAGAAAAACTTCTAAACGCAGCGCTAAAATTGGGTACTAAACTACGTGGTGCATTAAAGAACCAAATACTAGATGGTCAAGTGTTAAATACTGATACAGACTCGGATACAGATTCGATAGAGAACGCCGATATTTTGAAGTACCTCGAGACGATGTCGAATGATAGCGAGCAGGATCTTAGCATGGTGAAAGTGGTGCTTACTAATGTCGAAACTAGATTGGTGAGTGTAGAATATAGATGTACTAAATCTGTGTACATTGAGGATAAATAGAAGCTTAGAAAAATAATCCCTTATACTGTTTGTTCAGGTTGTGGTATTATTATTGATGTCACATTGCTAGTGCAGCTAAATGCTGTATATGCATGCCGATTTATATAATCATACATTCAGTTTATATCTAGTGTTTTAGTAATGTCATCCGGCATGTAACCCTAAAAAAGAGCTATTCATATTTCTTTTACTTCCTAAACTAGTTCAAATAGATTTAATTTAGTTTATAATTTATAAAGTAAAGTAAAGCTCTGGCGAAAAAGCAGATAAACATACATATATTTTTTTTTTTTGTAAAGACATGATGTCAAATACTGCAATTTGCCGCGGGAAAGACAGTTTCTTACTTCCTATTCAAATATCAAATCATAGACCACATCTAAACTAACTAAAGGAAGCTATTGTATCCCTAAGCCTCCTGCCACGCGCTGTCAAAAAACTGTTCGCTCGCTCACTTAGAGCTACTAAAACGGAGATCGTAGTTATGCATCCTGTTATTATCAACCCTAGCACGAGTTAGTTTTATGCCTGCACGTGGCAAGAGGCTTGGCGGATACTATAGCTGGTTTTTACGAAATGCATCGAATACTACGGTGATGGAAAACATCGTGAGGAAACCTACCTGGTCCCCGAAAAGGTAATAGATAGTGCTTGTTAATGGCGACATAGCTGAACACTTGTCACATTGAGTACTGACTATCTGGTCAACACGTGAACTCGAGGTGGCAATAGAATTACTACCTTCGCAATAGCGGAAATGGACACCTGGAACTCTGACTACCCCGCAAGGGTTAATGGTCGTGAACGCGTTTTTATAGATGGTTCAATTCTATCAAAATCCCTAACCATATACCCATCTAATACTCCCCTTTCCTTCCAGCAAGCCCCGCCCAGACGCGGTACAGTGCGTATGTTCACGGTAGCCGTCCACTCAGTCCCCACGAACGGGTCACCAGCTACCCTAAGAGTGTTGCAGAGGTCGGAGCACGACTTCCATCTCCTGAGGAGTAAACTGGTGGAGTACCATGGGGAGACGGTGCTCAGTGACCTGGTTTTGCCCAGCAGGAGGTGAGTGTGGCTATTGGGAGACTATATACGTACTATATGGTCACAATGATATAGCCCTTTTCCAGGCTATATAGTTGAAAAAGGTGAGGTTAGGTGTACCTACAACCGCGTGAGATATTTGAGGGTGAAATTAGTATGTAATAATGGGTGACGTTAGGTGTACCTATAACCGCTGAGAGTGTATGAGAAGATGTATGAATGTCAATGAAGCGAAAGTGGTCTGTCAGGATCGGGACAAATGGGGATCCGTGATCTTTGCCTACCCCTCTACAGGGAATCAGGCGTCATGTGTATGTATGTATGTAATAGTGGGTGATAGTTGATGTTGGTAAGAATAGAATATTTTATTTGGGTCACAGATATATAAGAGATTACAAATAAAATACATACCTACTTGTAGATATAGTTATGCAAAAGACAAAGGCGTTCACAACCATTAACCCTAGCGGGGTAGTCAGGTTCAGGTTTCCATCAATTGCGAAGGTAATTCTAGTAATATATATTTATAGTTCTTGTTAGTTAAACACAATTTATTTGCATGTACATATACTTACGTCCTTCAATCCCTTTGGCGGTAGTCTGTACATTTTAACCCAGTCAGTTATGACATACCTTATAAACTTGGGTCCGTATTTATATGAAACTAGCGACCCGCTCCGGCTTCGCACGGGTATAACATATACATATAGCCTACTCCACTATTTAATGGATGTTATTATACATATAAACCTTCCTCTTGAATCACTCTATCTATTAAAAAAACCGCATCAAAATCCATTGCGTAGTTTCAAAGATTTAAGCATACAAAGGGACATAGGGACAGAGAAAGCGACTTTGTTTTATACGCACCTATTTAGCATACTATAACATCCCATACCAAGTAACAGTACTATAAAAACCTAATTCCTTTTCAGAGACAACAGTCCTCTAGAGAACATAAGGTACAAATACGAGGATTTCCTGCAGCGTCTTCTCAAAAAGAGCCTATTGCAGACCAGCGAGCTTTTACACCTATTCCTAACGGTTGATGGTGATTTCGCTCTCGTGGTTCAGGCTTCGGTGAATGCGAACAGTGACCTGGCGAATATCTACCAATCTGTTGCCCATAGATTGAGGAAGGAAAAGGGACAGCATTTGGAAAGCTTCCTCAAGAATTTCCTAGTTACTTCCGATATGGATCGGTATCAGGCGTTGTGAGTATTTATGGTTATGTTGTGGTAATTAGATGCCTTACTTCCCGGATTAGTTTTGTTTATTTATTTGGAAACCAAAAAAGAATGAACTTTGAATAATAGATAAATTATAAATACATAAACAATATACATGGATTTATTTCCTTTGATTTGCGTAAGGTAAAATGGCAAAGCGAAAATTAAAACTAATTTCGGTGATGTTAAATTTATGACGAAATGAAATGGTTTTTATTCAATATAAGGATCATAAAATCAAATTGAAATTTAAAAAAAACTTTTTCACATAAATTTTTTTCTCAAATTAGATAATCTTAAAAAAAAATAATTAATCTAATTAAACTATTGGCTTAATATATCTTACATACATTCACGTCTTTTACTCCCTTTCGGGGTGGACAGAATGTCGGAGATATATCTTTCTAGGTCACTTTTTAGCACGAATATTGGGGCTGTGATGTTATATGGAACATTGGTGACAGGATGCTAGTCCATAGATCAATATAATAAATTGATCCTTAATTCCTTATTTGCCTCCTACGTCTTCCCGGGATGAACGGCAGCTAGTTAGCCTTTTTATTACATACCAGACTAGGACGAGACACAATTGAATTCATTATATTTCACAAAAAACAAAACAAACGTGTTCATGACCATTAACCCTTGCGAGGTAGTCAGAGGTTCAGGTATCCAATCGCGGAGGTAGTCATTCTATCGCCACCTCGAACTCACGTGTTGGCCAGATAGTTAGTACTCAATCTGACAGGTGGCAAGCCATGTCACCATTTACAAGCACGAACTATTACCTGTTCGGCGAACAGGTAGGTTTCCTCACGATGTTTTCCCTCACCGTAATATTCGAAGTATTTCGTAAATGAATTTTAATTACGAACTTCTGTCAACTTCCATCGGTACATGCTCGTCGGGATTTGAACACTGATGCAGAGTCAATCCCCAAACAACTGGGCTACGTCTAATTTCATTTTTAAAGAAACAATAAATCAAATTACCCCAATTAAATTAACGAAAACACATTATGTACAACTTACATCTACCTACCCCTACAGGAAACAAGGCGCCCCTCCCATAGACGACGCAGAAGAGGTGATAGAGGAGGTCAACGTCAATGCCCAATTGCGCAAAGGGGCTGGCAGAGATATACATGCCACTGTGTTCAAAGATAACATGGGAATAGATAGTACGGAGTGTGAAGGATATAAATTGCATGTGGAAAGGTTTAAGGGTACCAGTCAGTGCTGTATGTATATGTGTGAGTATTGTAGAGAATTTTAAACTATATAGCATTTGAATAGTACGCCTTTTTATTTCTTTAATAAGCCATTCAGCACTAAGGTTATGTCGGCTCAAGTACAAACACTGATGTCAGTGTGTTTGCACTTTTTGTTATTCCGTAGTCATGGTTACATCGACGCCGCCAGCCGCTACAACCGAAGAATAACGAAGTTGAAGCTCCAATTCTTCTTTTCCTTGTTCTCTTCCTTGTTCTTCGGTTCGTTTCAGTTGATGAAACAAAGCTTATCCCAAATGGAACATATTTAGCCAATTTGGCATCACAATTGACTAAATATTCAGCTGAAAATAATTATTTGTACTTTCACTGAGCTGCTGTCTTTGATGATGAACCATAGATGACTGAATATTTCGCTTAATAGTAGAAATAGAATAAATATTATTTCAAGTGTATTTATTCGACACAATTCGTAAATGAACACTAAGATGAGGGAAACATCGTGCCGAAACCTGCCCGTTCCCCGAACAGGTAATAGTTAGTGCTTGTAAAAGGCGACATTCCTTACCTGTCACATTGAGTATAGACTATCTGGTCAACACGTGGGTTCGAAGTGGCCATAGAATTACTACCTTCGCAAATGCGGAGATGGACGCCTGAACCTCTGACTACCCTGCAAGGGTTAATGGTCGTGAATTGTCTTCTGTTATTTATTGTATATGGCCTCGTAAATCTGATATGTTAATTACTTTGTCGCCTCTGACGTCATTCCGGCAAATGGTAAACATAATCACATAATCCGGAGAGTGTGGTAGGTGGCAGTACTGGATTATTAAATATTCACGTCTATGTAACGGGATAGGCAGAGACTTGATGCCACCTTGAAGGGTCCACACAAACTTCACTTACGGAGACAAATACACATATACAATAGTCGTGAAGTGTATGTTTTATATCTAACATATGTTATTTGTAGTTTTAAGAGACTCGCGATTTGTACTCATGATTAATAACTAACGGGACTTTTTTTATAATTATAGTTTTTATATAGTTAAGTAAAGTAACCTTTATTAAGCCGACGTTTCGGCTACGTTGCAGCAGCCATGGTCACGGGCAGACTCAGTCTTTTAGTTATTAATCATATGTTTTTGCTTTCCAGTATTAAAAGTGCTGAATCCTACACCGTTTTTAACGGCTTTAGTGGGTTCCCTTCTAGCCCTGGTAAAGGACGCGATAGACGGAGTGGTCAACTCGCTCTTGGATTCCACTCTAAGGAGGTTGCTCTGTGAAAGGAGGTTGGCACACCTTGTCAGGTTGGGGCATGGTGAGTTATATTATTTCATAATAAAAAAATATATGTAGAACCTAAGAACTAAAAATTATATTATCAGGCATTCTGCTTAACTCATTCGGAGCCAACGACACGCCTCAAGTGTCCATGAAAATTCTACTTGCCTCGCCGCGGTCACGCCTCGCGTGTCCATAAGTTTTCTATTTGATCTCGAAAAGTACATGAAAAAATTTAATAAGAATTTGTGTACAAGGTATTTACCACGCGAATAACCATATATTCACGTGGGTTCTACTTTGAAAGAAGTTATGTTTATACTAAAAACGAATACCTTGTGTAATGCCAACTTGTCCACTTTGATTATGCGACCAGAGGTTCTAAGTTTGTTTAACTTTCCATCAAACTCACTACGTTAGCTTGTTTATTATAATATTAGTGCTTACAAAATACTATGTTTCTGAGTGATTTTAGTCGATAGATGAGTAAATAATTTATATACCATACAAACAACAAAAAATATTATAAATTTAATAATATATAAGTAAGTTTGAGAATCACATCATATTTAATTTACCTATTTACCTAAACATCCATATTCCGCCATAATTCCTGGTTTAAAATCACTATATTGTTTGCACATCCTTATCTGTTTTGTTGCACAAATAGAACTGAGGAAATAAACTACCACAATGTATTACAAACGTATTTAGAAACAATAAACTTCGCGAAGAGCCAGTGGACACGCGTGGCGTGTTCAGTTTTTCTTAGTCGCAGAGCCGCGGACACGCCTCGCGTGTTCATGACCGTTTGTATGGCGGCTCCGCTAGTAAGACGCTGAAAAATGGCGCGGCATCGAATGAGTTAATAGTATTCTTGAAGCTTCATATATTTGTGTAATTGTTTAGATTTATGACTTCAGTGTAGTACGAGTATTTGTATGTCAATAAAAAGTTTTTGTAAATGGTTTTAATACAATCTGATTTTGATTGAAATTAGGTAAGAATTCTCTACGTAACGTAAATTTGAATTTACATTTAACAAACATTACGTGTTTTCGAGATGGTGTCAGTATGTATTCGTAAAATTTAATTCTTTAACCAAATAAATCAAAATAACCTAGATTTTCAATTATATTTTCAGAACTAATATTCACGGACAAGTCCTTTTCGAAAGGCCTAGAACCACACGAAAAAAGAGACTTAGCTAAAAAACAGCTGTTGGATAAAGTGCCGCCATTGTTGAGCGTAGTGATGGGAAGTGGCTTCAAGACGAGGATTAGCGATGTATTCGACTTGATACAGCGACCCGAGTTGAATAAACAGGTGATAATTCTAGTGGATTAGTGTTTAAATTCATATCAAATCACGCTTAATTAGTGAATTATACACCTAAATACAGTCTAAATCCAAGAGTAAAATTGCCTGTACATGTAGTTATATTTTTGGTGTACGTTTCAGCACTTTTAAAGTTCATTTATTTTATTCATTATTTTATATTTATTTCATTATTTTATATGTGTATAGAAATCTACTGATTTCATCCCAAAGTCATTCTTCTTGCTAGTTTCATAATCACTAATATATCTACGAAAACACTATGATTTCTTTACAACGGAAGCACCTGCTTAATACCATGCATGTAGAAAGAGGTTACCTATGTACTCGAAGATTTTAAGCGTACTAATAACTATCATCACGTTGTTAATTTTTTCGTTATTAAGGTACTACAAACATGAGGTTTTTATGTATCTTTTATATCTGTATATTTTATCTTGCAGCTATTCTACAATCTCCTAGACCTGTGTATAGCAGAGTTATTCCCAGAACTAATACAAGATCAAGAACCGAAGAGCTGAACTTAAGAAGACAAACACAGACTATATTGATAGTGTGTGTATGGTGACTAAATAAGTAAAATCATTTGAGACACAGACAGCTACATACATACATAGACAGTATAGTAAAAGAAAGAAACACATATTTACGTTACAAAGAAGATTTTCAACAATACGTGAACAAGAAGTGTTTAACTTTTATCGTGTGCTATAGATAATATAAACTACCGTTAGCTGATTGGCAGCTATTTAATTCCAAAGAAAATGACGTTTACTCTTGTCACTTTCATGTCATAAAAAGTTAAGTGAAAAGATTCGCTAAATATGGTCTTTGTATATATAGTCTGGCTAACGAAAGTAGATACTGGATGATTTTGCAAACTTTTTATATGACAACACTAAAGTGTTACTACCATCGGATATTTACCCTACAATTTGGGGTATTTTAAGTAGAAAGTACTTAGGAACAATTTATTGCGAAAAGGCAATTTTTAAAACAAACTCATTAAACATTTTATAAAATGAGTTTTGAAAATTCGTACGTGTGCTGAAATTGTGTTAATCGAAAATAAGTTTCGTATGTACGTGTTAGATCATTTCAAAAGCTACACTAAGCCTTACGTTGATCTAATAAATAGCTTAAGTAATTAGGTACACTATATCTTAACTCATTAGGTAGAGAAAAACTTGGCAATTTTATTTTAAAGAAAATTAATTTGCATCTGTTTTCCGAAAAATTTGGTAAAATCAGAATTAGTGTATGGTATTCCTATTTCTGACGCCGAAGATGGCGTGTTGTTGACGTTTCTTTATGGTTGACTTGCGTATAGTTAGGTTATGTTAGTAAGGTCAAAATGTCTTGATATTATTTTATTTTAATTAAGTAAGTTCATATTCGTTTTAGTTATTTTTTGTTTGTTCTTTTTGTTCCTTTAATACGCTACAATGGAGTGACGTATCCGTGTGATGTTTGGTATGGAGTTAATAAAGTGTTAACAAGTTATATAAGCTACTTTTAATCACGTAATAACGCGGACAAAATTGGAAGCATCCACTAGTAAAATAAAAATAAATGTCAAAGTATCAAAGTGAGTTGTTCCGCCTTTCCTTTTTATTTTAGGGTTGCAATGCTAATATATTTTAAATTTGCCGCGTTTTTTCAGTATCTACTTTCGTTAGCCAGACTATATCTTAAAAGCACACTATGTAAAAATATGTTTAACTAATTGCACTAATATATTGACTGCAACAATAGTAGTTAAAAGAATTATAACTCATATCTTTGCTAATACATTTATTTTTGTACCATTGAAATTATAATCCATTCTCATTTACTTAGGTTTAAATGACGTCATAATTTTTATATTTTTAAATGTAAACGTCTCTAGCCGTATTGTAATACCAGTTGTCATTCTATCATCGATCGAATGCAGTCCTATAAGTGATATCTGGGCTATGACAAACACCTGTTATTTAAACTACTCTAAAGGGTGAAGAAAATGCAATTGTGACGCTTTTTTCAAGTTAATTATAATAGAAGGTGTTAATTTTACAGATCAAATACCTATTATACCAGATTATAGTTTTTTACTTCTGTGTATTTTGACATCATGCATTAATAACATTTTTGAACGAAAAAGTTTTGTGTAAAACGTAACGTGAAATATTTAAAGGTGCTGTAATAAGAAAAATTTTTGCCCATTATTCTGGCACTAACTGTATTCATTGGTATAGGCAATAGTCAATGTCAATACACGGTGATATGGGCTACAAAGGCCGTGTCGATGTTGCCTATCTGGTACATAGTAGATAGAGATCACTTTCTAATGGTGGACAGTAATATTCTGACTACCCTGAAGGGTAACAATCGTGATGCGTATGTATGCATGTATTCAGGCAATGACTAAAGCAATAAACTTGCTATTATATAATTGTAGTTTGCCATACTATTTATTTTATGATTGCTATCGAAATTATTGTATGTAAGCTGCGTTTTTATTATGTAAGTACTAGAGATCCCGCCACATAAGGTGGCAGTAGCCAAACTTGGAACTAAATTTGACGTTACCGCCATTGCGTGTTATTTTGTATGAAAGGTAAATTTAGTATTACCAGCGTTGTGTTTTTGCCCACTCTTTGTAATTTTTATGTTTGTTAAGGGTGATTATAATAAATTGATTTCCGGAGTTTCTTGTTAGTTCTTCTCCAAGCTAGGGTCTCCGCTGATCTAACCTCGGAAAAAAATATGTAAAGACAATGCTCAGTGCCATGTTTGAAATAATAGTTTTAAGAGATTCGCGATTTATACTCATGATATAAGATATAAGGGTGTGTATAAGATTGATTGCAGCTGTGGGAAATCCTACGTCGAACACACTAAACGGTCTATTGCGGACAGAGTGAAGGAACACATAATAATTATGTAATATATATTAAGAAGGATAAGTCCCGTTAATTATTAATCATGTTTGAAATAGTTTAATAAACATATTTTGACTTTGATATATTAATTTGTTTTATTTGAGTTTATAGCTCTGCAACCAAAGACCGTTACAAATGAAACCTATAATGTATCGAGTCGTATGGCACAGTGAGTGCTAGTTTTGGCGTGTTTACTGGTAACACTGAATTACGCGACTGTGGCGACGCCTCCAACTGCCACCTTATGTGGCGGGATCTCTAACATACAAGTATAACGTTACATTGAAAGAAGATACCTAATTTGATTGGCCGATGCCGTGTTTTGATTGGTTGTAATATCCCCCCTCCATCACGCGTACCTCGTTTCACCCCGCGTAATGCCACGCTAGTTTCCATACAAAATATTGCGTAAGGCCCACTCCTCTTATTAATTACTCCATGGTACTGACTATCTGGTCAACACGTGGGTTCGAGGTGGCCATAGAAATACTACCTCTGCAATTTCGGATGTGAATACACGAAGTTCTGATTACCTCGCAAGGGTTAACGATCGTGAAAGTGTTTGTTAGTACTTGTATAATGCAAAAGCTCTTTAAAGTATGTAAATAAGGTGATATTGGTCAGACGAGTATATTTAATGTAGCAAATAATTTATTTTTGTATTGCACTGTAATTATGTGAGATATGGTTGTTTTATTGTAATGTGTGTCAATGAAATGTGATTTAATTAAATAAATTATTTTCTTTAAGAATGTGTTTCGATTATTAAATAACACAGTAATAAGTAACCATCTATTATATAGAAATACATAAATAATATAGTCACATCCATAATTAGAAGGGGGTTGAACTAATCTGGAAACCTATAAACCAACCTCCGTGGCGCGAACTGCTTTCCAGCCATTATTATATATATATATATATATATATATATATATAATAAGTACATATTTCTTAAATATACGTTGACTTCTTAAATGAACTAGCCCCTAGTTTAATTTGTGTAATAGTGTCTCAACAATTTTTATTATTCTTGTATCTGTAGTGTAACTAACAATGTGATTCTTGCATGTAGATATAGAATACTCTGACTACCTACAAAAGATTAATCTTTGCCTGTTAGTTAAATCTTAGAACATACTTAACTCATTCGACGCCGGGCCATTTTTCAGCGTCTTACTAGCGGAGCCGCCATACAAACGGTCATGAACACGCGAGGCGCGTCCGCGGCTCTGCGACTAAGAAAAAATGGACACGCCACGCGTGTCCACTGGCTCTGCGGCAAGTTTAATGTTTCTAAATACGTTTGTAATACATTGTGGTAGTTTATTTCCTTAGTTCTGTTTATGCAACGAAACAGATAAGGATGTGGCCACAGTATAGTGATTTAAAACCAGGAATTATGGCTGAATATGGATATTTAGGTAAATAGGTAAATTAAATATGATGTGATTCTCAAACTTACTTATATATTATTAAACTTATAATATTTTTTTTGTTTGTATAATATATAAATTATTTACTCATCTATCGACTAAAATCACTCAGAAACATATTATTGTGTAAGTACTAATATTATAATAAACAAGCTAACGTAGTGAGTGTGATGGAAAGTTAAACAAACTTTTAGAACCTCTGGTCGCATACTCAAAGTGGACACGCGTCGCGTGTTCTTGGCATCCCACAAGGTATTCGTTTTTAGTATAAACATAACTTCTTTCAAAGTAGAAACCACGTGAATATATGGTTATTCGTGTGGTAAATACCATGTACACAAATGCTTATTTAATTTTTTCATGTACTTTTCGAGATATAATCGAAAACTTTTGGACACGCGAGGCGTGTCCGCGGCGTGGCGAGTAGAATTTTCATGAACACGCGAGGCGTGTCGTTGGCTCCGAATGAGTTAATGATTAGATAGGTAGCTAATCTTGTATTTTTATAATACCCTAAATTTTTCTAATGAATAATCACTATAACTAAATTATTAATATGATAAGACACCATGCATGCATATATTTACGCCTCTACTTTCATAACACTATAGATAGTCCATAACAGTATAGGCAGAGACTAGCCATCGCTACCTTGAGCAATCCTGACCTCTTGTTTTTCACACTGTCTGCTGGAAAAGAATGTTTCCAATTTGATCGATTTATATTCTACGCGGGTTATCCCAGCGAACCTAATCTTTTTCTCCATAAGTTACTTTCGTAACCCTGTTTTCATCCATCCGCTTCATGTACCCAAAGCACCATAACATACATACATGTCTTTTTTATTTTCATCACGACATACCATATCGTTCCCGAACAATTTATTTCGTACCCAAATAGTCATAGTCACAGAAATAATATGTTATTGATTTATATTTTTAAATAATAGAATTCTATATTAATATATTTTCTGAAAGTATTAATAAATAATAATAACATGTTTTGCGTAAAACGAAACGTACTATGGAAACAAAAGGCTTTAGAAACGTCAAACATTTGCTAGTGAAGTATGATTGACGCAATATGCTTTGTTCGATTACATTCGATATCATTAATTTATTTCAATGAAGATGAAGAGAGACGATATGACTACTAAATAATTTTGAGCTGTAATTTCTTTCCTCATATATTAGACTTCACAGATATTAAAACAAAAAATTAAGAGTTTCTAAAGGATATTAAAAATAATATATAAAACAAAATAACTTTATTTAACAAATATAATATGATACATATGACACAATAGGAAATAGTAAGAAATTAATTGATCAATGAAATCTTTACAATAAATCAACAAAATATTTAGAAACTTAAAACTAATTAAAATAATTTACCTTTAAATTAAATATATCTAAAAATTTGTCGCTGTTGTTGGAGCGCAGAGTGCCCAATATGCTGGCAGCGTTCCACCTCAATACAATATAACAATTAGATTCAAATGCATTATCGAAAATGTATTCGTACGTAACTACACAGTTTGATCGACTCGTATCGATATAATTTGTAGCGTTCTAACATTGTTACGTTTTGACATGCCCATCACCAGTAATTCCTAGAATGGAAAGTAGAATGGTCGCGAGTGCTTGTGTTTGATAGAAAATATTTTATTTTAGCGTTATAGCTTAGCTAATTTTAGATTTTCCATAATGATATAAACTGTATATTTTAGGCCTATTATAATCATAAGTCTCGTAGCATAACATTAGCTTTGTAAAAAAGAATTCCAAAACGAAAATACAAAATAAATCACGGAAACAACAATCTGAATAAATTGACTTGATAATTTGGCTTATGTGGTTTGTAAACAGTGTATTTGTGTATAGGTATCTAGTTAGATCGGATCTTGACAATGCTTAAAACGTTTGATAAGTGGATTTGATTCATTAGATTAGTGATAAAACCTCGGGGTTAGTGTAAAACGATGTCCTCCCCAAAACCATGCCCCAAAGGGGGTATGAAGCTAAGTGAAGCCTTGGACAGCATGCAGCTCGCTTACAACCCTATAACCAAGCAGCTGCACTTCGTAAGTCCTAAAGTCGACAAGAAACCAGCAGAAGACATAGATAAACTTTCTAAAAAAAGCAGTTTTAGTGATGAGGGTATATCCATTTCGACATGTGAAAAAAGTGATACGAGTGATTCTCCCAAAAGCACTTTGGAGTGGGGTGGGATTCCTCCCGGGCATAAGAGGACGAAAGATGGAGGTTCCTTCTCTAGTACAGTGTCTAGTTTGTCGGAATGTTCCATCAGTTCTAGTACCTCTAAGGATGAAGGAGTATCCGCTTCTACTGAAGATGGCATTGCCAAGAAGAAAAAGAGCATCACTAGCTTCTTTAGCAGGTTAGTCTTTTAATTATATGTTATATAGCAGAGTGTTCACACAAATAAATTCTCCGCAATTGTTTATGGTTTGAATGTATATGTTTATTTTGTATGTAAATAGAAATTGTTCTTCATGAGATTTTATCTCTTAGTGTAGGATGTGTTATTCAACTTAACAAGTATAGAAACAATATTTTCTAATTATCAAATAATCATTTTAGTGATTATGTTTTGCTTTGTAATTTCTTAATATACTACACTGATATGAAATATTTACTTTAGCTGGTGTTAATAGTCTCAAAAACAGAAGAGCATGAATGAGAATGTAAATAGAGAGTGAGGCAAGAGAGATTTGTCAAGATTTTTCAAAGTGATGATAATTTGTCTCTGCCTATCCTTTAGGGATGTAGAGGTGTGCATATATGTATTAAACATACATTATTAAGATGTACTTGTACTCTATTTTACTGATTTACTAATTGGGGAACAAGTTATCTTTACTTTTCTTAATTTGACGCAATGGTTAAATTAAGTAATTCCCATTGTTATAACACAAACATATAAATGCCGCAGGATAGTACTATGTCATATGTGTGTATATTTGGAGAATTAATTTTATGGCAATTTTGATAAGATGCAAAAGGTATATAATTTTGTGTTAACTCTAATAAATTTTTATGGTAAAGAGAATGTTCTTTATTGTTAAAGTGACTGCTTGATTATCCTGTTTGGATGTGGGTAAATGTGGTAATAGTACAAGAAAAGAAAGTCATTAATAAAAATAATTTTTATTCAAATAATTAATACAATACAAATTACAATACAAGTGAGCAAAATGTAACTTAAATGCGTTTACAATCTTGTACATTACATTATTAATTAGTCAAAATTTTTATTTACATTATATGTTTTCATATTAGTTCTTTGCATGTCAAGGATGTAAAAAGAATGCTAACTAGCTGCTGTTCTACGTCCTGCAATGTCCTTGGGAGTGACTAAATGACCAGGCTTACATGGAATGTATTAGGCGATGGGCTAGCAACCTTTTATTATTGTTCCATATATATACAACTACAATATTGATGCTAAAAACTGTCTCCAAGGTATTTTCCAATGTTTTCCATTTAACTATTCACAATATGAGCAATTCAAATACACAATTAACAACTAATTGAGCACTGTTTATTCACAAAAACACAATACATATACATCTAATTGCTTACTGGCGCATTACCAAAACTGTCTTCATCTATTTCTAGAACCTTACAAGAGAGGGAGTGAAGTATTTTCTGCGCTTTCACATCTTTGGAGAACTTGTTACTGATACCAATGCCACAGTTACTTATATACACTCCCCCGTTTTCGTTTAGGCTTTTCTCCAAGCAAGCGTAAAGCACAGATATTGCCCCCTGCTGTGGAGTTTTGAACAGATTAGTGATGAAGTTGAATCTAGGATTCGCGAGGAATGAGCTGTTGAATAAGTCGGTTCTTACGATGCCAGGGTGAACGGCTACGCAGCGCACTCTGTGGTTTTGTTCCACCATCAATCTGTTGATGGTTCTTGTACTCATTAGCTGGAACAAAGGAATTTTATGATTGTCTTATATATAAATAGCAGTCTTTCATAGTTATAAAACATTAAATGAATTTATACTTTAATAGTTACAAATAGAAAAAAATTGTACATAATGTAGATATTCATTCTATTTCATAGAGAAAGATTTTCTATCACTAAATTTGTTCAAATTTTCTAGCAAATATACCAGTAATAACATACCTGAGCAAGTTTGGACTCTGTATAAGCTTTCTTTGCGTTTTTGTAATAGTTAGGTATCCCATAAACATTCATTAATGGTAGGAAAATTGGGTCATCAAACTTCAATGTACCCATGTAGTGAGCGCATGACGTGACATTGACAATCCTGGCAATTTCTCCATGCAGCATGGCCCCAGCGGTCTTCAGATACGGCAGAAGCAAATGTGTAAGGTACAAATGATGCAAGTAATTCACCACCCATTGTTCCTCAAAGCCATTCTTGGCCAGTTTGTACTCATTTAACATGATACCAGCGTTATTAACTAACAAGTCAATAGCCTTGTTCTTTCTACTGATCTGCTCAACAAACTCCTTGACCGATGCAATTGATTCCAAATCCAACTTGTACACAACGAGTTTGTGCCCATTTTTCAGTTTGGAAATCAACTCTTCACCCTTTTTTGGGTCTCGCACTCCGATTATCACAATCATATTGGCTTCCAGCAGACCTCTAACTATCTCTACGCCCAAGCCGCGAGCTCCACCGGTCACTACAGCTATCCTACCCGTCTCATCGTTTGGAGTGAATTTGTTCCTGTATGCATATAGTTTGTCCTCAATCAGGCCGAAGAATCCAGCTCCTGCCATGTTGAGGTCCCACCAAAAGTCTCTCGCAGCATGTTTCCAGTGTGTATGAGACCGTCTGTACATGTAAGAGGATATTATGAACGCGAAAACACCGATGAAATAGTACAGCATGTTGAGGTTATGTTGGTGCTCGAACGACTACGGTATACTGAAGTTGCTTTCACCTGAGAGCCGTGTACGCTTTCTCCGTCCCTCTTATAATGTATTCTTTGTCTAACTGGACTTCCGAGCGACGCTTGCTCGACACCGTTAGCATGACGAGTCGGGCGTTGTTTACCATACGACTGAACACTGGTAGAATGCCCGGGAACGAGTCATACGGCAACGGGACCGAGGACTCTGTTAAATCGCCATTTTTAAAGCACTTTGTATTGGTTTAACAACATTAACATATTTTTTAGATTGTTTATCGCGTTCAATGTGTTTTTTTTTCGCTATTTTGCAGTAGGTCAGTCAGTCAGTCTGTACGGTAATTTTGACGTTGACAATCAATCAGTCAGTTTTAGTTTCTTTGTCATGTAGGGTTACCATTGATATTGTTATAATTTTATTCATGCATATTATAATTTTATTCTAAATTAAATCTATCTTTTTATGATGAAATTAACAATTAAGAAAATGTTATTACTTTTAATAAATACAGTATTTTCAATAATTTAAAAAAACTAAGTAAAGAAAATTTGTAATTATAATATTTACTTTATAACTACTTATCATATTTTTTAAACATAAAATTAGCGATCGATGCCTGCTAAAATTAAAACCTGTCGATAAGCATGATACTATCTTTACTAGGACATTAAACTACCTGTTTTGTGAGGTCATGCACCCGAATCGGGGTTACCCCACTTTAGGCGACTAATACCCGTGAAATGAAGTAAACATTTCCAAGGCGTATTACTCGGCTATTTTTAGTCTGGCAATTCATGTCCTGTCTCGTTAAGGAGTTTGTGATTTACGTTCGAACGACGTACATGGCCTTTTTTATTGTTCCTAAAATAAATTAACGATGGGGCTGGATATATGGGAATACTGTTGTGTTTTAGATTGATAGTCGCATCCTTTTATCCCGTTTAGGGTGTGTAGAACATCGTGAGACGTAATTTAGTTTAGTTTAACTATCAGGGTTGTTAGGTTTAAAATAACTTTTTGCATTTCATAATTCTTGTAGGTGCATAGTAAATCTGCTATTTCTTAGTCTCTATTCTGGGACGTGAAAAAATGCTGCTTCCTGTCCCACTCGATTTGTTATAAAAATACCTACTACTTATAAGATATTGAAACCTTGACTAGGATAAAAGAAGAAAACATTAATCTAGGGATCTACTCCATATAAACGCCATCACAACCTAAATAACTTAGTTTTCAGATCAAGTAGATATCTGAGGTAGAAATTTTAATAAAGAGACAACCAGTGTCAGACAAATGTTTGACTTTCAATAAATGTACCGTACTTGTATCTTGTATAAAAACATTTGAGTGTGACTTTGATTCCTGTCTACTCGTAACGTGTTCATAACCCGTTCCCATCGTGATGGCAGGTTATTATTTATTCGATCGTGCATGCTTCTTAGGGCAATGGAAAACCTGTTTAAAGCGGGATCTCGGGAGATCAATAAAAAGATGCCTACAGACGTCGTGGTAAGGGTTTTGATATAAGGACTTGGATGGGACTGAATAGAATGTAACCAGCTGTCTTTTTTAAAGGGACAAGACACTATCGACAATATTCGTATGTCTTATAGAAGTTAACTAATGCATTTGTATGATGATGATAGTAAATTTTACCTACAGTAAAAGTGATGTTAGAAGTATGAAGACCCGAGTATGAGTATGAAATGAACCGCCGAGAATGAATGAAGTACTGTACATTTGTATGCACACAAATATCACTATTGAATGTGAAAATATTAAAAAAATACGAACTTAACTAATTGTTAAATTTGAGCCAAATCACTGCCAGCAGTATTATTCTCTAGCTGTCTTCTTTAGCGAAATAAACGTGATGTGTATGTAGTTATGCGTATTTTAATACTTTTTTTAGTGGATATACCTAACTATACAGCAAATCATTTAAAACCTAAATTAACTCAACAAAAGCCTATCACCAGTATTGTAAATATCTGTTACTTGTATGTACCTTAATTTTAACTACTCTACATTAAATGTACGTAAATTTAACGACTTGTTTGTTTAGATTACACACGATTGCCGTTTCATTACTTGTAGCATTGATAAAGTGCTTTAAATGCGTACATATATTCACGTCTTTCATTCGTTAGGGGTAGACAGAACAAACAGTTACGATTAATTTTTTTGTGACAATTACCATCATTAGGATACTTAAAAGCAGACTTAATCGTAAGATTTTATTATCGTCTATTAAGACCATAAATAAATAAGACTTGAAGTTATTGTTAAAAAAGTTTTAATTATTTGACAAGACTTATGAAAACTACACCTATGAATATTATAGTTAATAAAATTAGGAATATTGGTAACCCTGTCGCCTAAGAAATATCTACGATATCATAGATACTTAGAGGCCTCTTACAAAAAACAGATAGGCAGATAGTTTTAATCTATTGAAGTCTAGTACCAAAAGGGACTTTATACGTTACATTGAATTGCTTACAAAGAGTTTACATTGGATTCTAAAAGTATATGTTGTCCTTGAATAGTTTCAATTGATTCCAATTGAAGACTGAATATTTACATACATACATATGTATCATACATACATTATGTGTATGTATGAACGTATGTATCATGTCTGTGAATACAAAACGTGGTGTTGACTTACTAATATTAGGCATATAGTTTAGATTTGAAATGGAAATATCTAGATTTTTTAAATGTTTACATACATACACATCACGCCCTTTTCCTTGCCAAGGTGTAGCAGAGATGATTCCCATTTTCTCCAACTACTTTCGCTTTATTGATAGCCTTTTATACATAAACCTTCTCATACACATTCGGATGAAGTTTATAGGATTAGTCAGATTTATTGTCGAATGGTTATTCTATTAAATCTATACAATTTGATCAGACGATTGTCAGATCAGTCATTCAGCATTGTTCAGATTAATTAGTTCAACTGATAAATAATTATAACTGTAATAGTTAAATATAACCGTAGTTTTGTACTTTCTTAGCAGTAAGTACTTAGTGAAAGTTTAAGGGTAATTTTCAGGACATGTTAGTTTATGCTTGACTAAAGGACCTAAAAGTATCCATCGCTATTATCCTACATTACCTTTTATGACCCAAGTCAAGTAAGCTCGTTAAATTCTCTTATATATAGTACAACTTATGAATTATATTTATGTTATATTAAGCAGCTCGAGTAGATGAGAGAAAATATCGTGAGAAAACTAATCAATCTCTCTATAGGTAATAGTATTTCAAAACGGCGATAGACCATTTGTTACGTAAAGTTCTGACTATCTGATGAACTTTCAGTGACTACAGACCTTCCTAGTCTAATGGTCTTTCAAACCAGGGGCCTAAGTCAATACTGCACAAACGCAGTTCAATATCAGATCAATAATAGTCTTAAGTTGGAAGTAGATGACCAAAAGTTTCATATTACACCACTAAAATCGCTAAAAGTGTCAAATGTCGCTTAAAAAATAACGATGTCTGTTTTGCTAATTCACTACCAACTTCTAATATTACTGATCTGATATGGAACTGTTATTTTGCAAACAGCATTATTGGACTAAGACCCCAGACCACAAAACATTAAACAATTTAACTTTTATGACGTGTATGCTATTTAAATATGTGTGTACAGTGTCAATAACACTTAAATTGATACGTTCTCATGAGTTCTGTTCACCTCTGTTCAAGAGTCATGGTGGATGACCTTTGACTTTTGATTCTCCGAGCAGGTTGCCATGCCTTTGTAGGTTATTGAGCTAATAATGTGTATTGAGGTTAGATTTGTAATCATTCATCTTTTCCTTAGCCTATGAATGGAGTTATAAATTATCGTTATTAATTAATTAAATTGGAATGAAGAACCTCAATAATAATTCTCGTCGTTATTTTGCTACTTAACATTTCTAAAATTATCTTGTCCTAGTCTGGGACTTATAAAGAGTAAAACCAGCTGCGTTCTTGGTATGTCGTAAGATGAGACTAAAGGAGTATTTCTTCAGATACTTAGTGGCGATAGAGTAGCTACTAATACAAATGTATCTATATTTTTAACATCGTCTCCTAATAACTGGCTAAATAGCCTCTTAGTATCTTTAGATATTTCTATATTTTTATTTATACCTACATGTTTTTCCTAGTACATGCCATGTTAATAGATTAGCTTTTATTTTTCCTGTCGATTTTGTTGTTTAGTCTGCAGTCAGTTTACGGAAATTATGATCTTGTATAGCTATGGGTCATTCTAAAACAGGTTTGACACAATAAAAACACGAATGGATACGTTTATTTAGTGTTTTAGCGAACTAGACTTCGAACTGGTTTAAGCCATAGATCGGTTATCAACCCGTGGGCGTTGGTGATCTCATACATACCTATATGGGGTTGATAGAATTCTAGCTCATATAAGATATCAAGAATCCTGACGCGTTTAAGTTTCATCTGGATTGAAGATGGAACATTTCAAGTAACTAAAATCATGGTTCTAACTACGAACAAAATTACTTAAATAGGGGAGGTACGTTAATGGCCTTATATTAGGGATTTATGACTAGAGCTACTTTCCCTAACCTATCGTAAGAGGTGACTAAGGGATTATAGGTATTTTTGTTGCATCCTTTGGGCACCATCTAATTATACTTTAATTGTATATCTAATTATCCTTTTCTTACATCTTTACCCATTAAATGTGACGTAAGATTCTATTGAACGTTCTATCGTAGAATTCAAATATGCCTAAGAGATTTACATAACTTATTCTTCTATCTACCCATATAAGCATCAGTGGCTTTATAATAGCCATGCCTTAGCAATGTGACTTGGTGACGTGTTTTAAACATTTTAGAATCGCACAGACAATGTTTGAATGGTTTTTTGTTTGGAATTCACTCGTGCTATTGTGTTTTGGTTAAGCTCCTTTGTTTTAGTTCTTAAAACAAATGGTGTAATGTAAGCGGTTTGTACATGCATAAAAACGTGTAGTTATTCATGTCATTTAATTCCTTTGAAGGTGTATAGAATCTAGGAGACGATTATTGGAACATATTTAGTCTAACTGTCAGGGGTGTTTATATTCGAATTAAGAGTTCGCCCTTTTTAACGTTTATGTTCTCCCACATATGACAAAAATAACGTCACATGGATAGAAGGGGATTATGGATCGCCAAATAGAACGATTATGACAAATCCTACTCTATCGTTTGTATAAACAACGGCAAAGATCTCGCATGTCCATTTAAAACGATATTGGTAAACTAACTTCGCATAATATAGATATGCCTCTACATGGTACAATTAATATTATTCAGCCTTCAACTAACCGCCTATTCCTACTTCAAAGTTACAGTTTGTCTACCTCAATACCTGCTAATACATTTCGTATAACATAATACACAAAGAAGTTCATTTACAATCAATATCCATTCAATTTTATTAGCATTGATTCATTCTTTGACCGGTCAGTTTTGATTCAGCCATCACGTCATGGTTGTCTGTATCATACGATGTTATACGGACATTATTCATGCCTATAACACTCGATGTTACATACCTTAGTATTGAATACACTTAGTACAGACATGTAACATTCCATGATTTAATATTTGAGTACGTTCTACACACATCGATCATTAAACCTAATGCAGCATAATTAAAAAAACTAAACTAAAAGTAAGGAAATGAAAGGAGCGTTACAAAAGGAATCTATAAAACCAAAGTGGAAGGTAGAGTTGGACGGGGTAGGCCGCGTAGAACTTATGCAGATAAAAATGCAGACATTCTTCTTAAGGCGGGTGTACATAGTGTGAAAAACAGAAGAGCATGTATGAGGAGGTTAATGGGTATGAGATTTGCCAGGATCGTTCCAGGTGGCGATCGTTTGTCTCTGCCTATCCCCTAATGGACGTGGAGGCGTGAATATATGTGTGTATGTGTGCTACATACCTTAGCATTGAATACACTTTACGAAATTAGAACAGCCGTGTAACATTCCATGATTTAAACTTTGAGAACGGTTGAAGTGCCTTTTGAATGAAAGGTTAAATGATGGATATATGATAGTGATATAGAGATATAAAATATGTAAGATTTATTTATAGACTGCGTAGTTATAAGATGGAAATATCTGTGTTATATTCTTTTATTTAATTTAGTTAGTATTTAAACGAACATCAATACTTTAAAATATCACACCAAAATAAGGATTCATCATCATCAGCCTGTCTGAATCCACTGTTGGACATAGGCCTCCCCCAAATGACGCCACTTCTTCCTGTCAGTGGCCGTTCGCATCCATTCGATGCCGGCCAGCCAAAACAGTCCCAACCCTAAACCACCCTAAACTAACCTTTGCTGTACGTTTTTGGTGTACGTACGTTCTAGTATTTTTTATGTACATTTAAATATGTTCCTTTATTTACTGTTTTCTTGTTATTTCTGTTGTTTACAGTGTTATAATATTATGTCCGGTGTTGTTGTTTGGAAGACAATAATGCTTTGTTAATTTATTCCTGTTTGACATAATAAATAACGGTATATGTAATACTATCACAACCTTGATTCTGAAAGACACTGCTTGGTCTCTATTAACAAGACTGAAGGGCTTACATTGATACTAAATACTGATAAAAGGTAGCTAGTCCATGGTTTAAAGATTCCATTAACCCTCAGTCCCTTAGTCGCCACTTACGCCATGCCGGGATCAACGACAGCTAGTTAGCATTATTTTTACGTCCCAGACTAGCACGGGTGCCTAATAATCCTAGTACTTATGTTATTAAAGACCTCAGATTTAGCAGATTGAGAAGTGAACAATAGAAAAGTACTGAGAGAGTGAAAACTTCCGGCGATTCTTGTGTTCTCAACTTAAATACCTGTTTTTCCGTGAATGAGGAAGTTTATACGTATGCTCTTGTTCTGTTTGGTTGAAAGTATAGTTTGAATGCCTAACGTAAACTTCATACATTAACGTAATCTTAATAGTATTTTCTAAACACAACTTCACGACTTGTGTATAGACACTCCCTTTTTTATTATGGTGCGGTTGTCAAAAGCCTGAGTGCCCATCTCCGAATTTTCGAAGGCATGTTGGGTATGGGTCACTCGAAGCCCGCGTTTAACTAGTATCCGTACCTTATTACCTAAATAACATCTTAAAGACATTGTCTTCTTCCCTGGATATATTTTAGACTACTAAAAGACGATGTCATTGAATTGACAGGGCAATAGGCTAGCTCAAAACTGAAGAATAATTAAGTTAGCATTAGATATATAGTTAATTAAGAAATAGATGCTTCTTATAGCAGTAGTGTATCAAAAACCAGGATAAAATTATCATTTAATCTCCATATATAAATACACATCACGCCTGATCCCAGTAGAGGGGTAGGCAGAGATCTCGGATCCCCATCTGTTCCGATCCTGACAAACCGGTTTCGCTTCATTGACTTTCATACACACTCGGCGGTTATAGGTACTAACGCTACCTTTTTTCAATTTAGCTGCTGTCTGACTGTCATATGTTCTATTCGGCAAGCCTCTACGTAATCTTTGCCAATCTTTTCAATCAAAGCAAGATTTTATTTATGTATGCAATGCTATAATGCTAAATTCAGTAGTATTACATGACGAATGAAAGTGCAGTTATTCGTATAATTAAATCTCTTTTTTGCAGTCTCTTACGTAAGTTGTTCTGTTTCGCTACGTTATGAACGAAAATTCACCGTGAAGTATTGTTACGTGAAACTTTCACTATTGTCGAGATAGTGATGATTTGCGATCTTTATGAGTGAAGTTAGTGATGGTTCGTTAAGGTAGTGGACTGGCTTAATTGAGACAACGATACAATCTCTTTTTATATTCCTTTCAAGGTAGACATTACCTGAAAAACGAGAAACTTAAGTATAATTATGTATAAAGTAACCATCTTCTTTTGTGACGATATTGATATAAATCTTGGTGATAGGATAGCCCATTGTTCAATGAAGTTTGTTTTGCCCCTAGTCTCTTAGTCGCCTCCTACAACATTCTAAATAATTGAATTGATAAACGTACCAACACGTCACATCATAACACAGATCATTAATTTGTAAGGAACGTCAGTCTCTGCTTATCTCGTTTGGAAGTAGAGGCATGAATTTATTCATGTGATGCGAGACGAGAAAAAATGATGTTGTCAGTGTTCAAGTCACGATTCGTATGCATACACATACATATGTAAACATGCAAAAACACTTGTTTACACATATAAATGATGTGCTTTTGTATTTTGTTTATTTGGACTTGTTATAAGGTGAATGGTCGGTACTGTGGTGCACATAACTCAATAAGCACATGGTATAATTCCATAGGAGGTTAATTTAATAAATACCTGTCATTCTCATTTTTTTTGAATGGCGGCTGTAGCCTAGTGGGTAAGAACTCGGACTGAGAAAAGATTCTAGGTTCGAATTCCACTAAAAGAAAGAATTCCACGAAAAGAAGAAATCAATAAAAGAAATTTTAATATGTGTATTTCATTTACGTACATTATTTATAGTCGCTAACGGTGAGGGAAAACATCGTGGGGATCGAGGGATAAGGCAGGTCCTTATCCCTCGGGATAGGTAATAGCCAGTGCATAGGCATATATACGGCGATACGGTTCACTACCTGTCACGTTGGGTGCCGTCTATCAAGTGAAACGCGGGCTTCGAGTGACCCATACCTAACATGCCTTCGAAATTTCGGAGATGAGAACTCAAGCCTCTGACTACCCCGCCATAATAAAAAAGGGAGTGTGTATACACAAGTCGTGAAGCGTATGTTGTTATGTTTACCTGCCTTTCTTTCTGGCACATCGTAGGGATGATAAGAACAGGTCAGCAACCATTAGGTAATGTTAATGCTATCACAACTTCGATATCAACATACTTTGTTCAGGGAAAACATCGTGAGGTAACCCACCTGTTCTCCAAACAGGTAATAGTCAGTGCTTGTAAATGTCGACATGTGTTACCACCTGTCACATTGAGTACTGTCTATGTATTCAACACGTGGGTTTAAGGTGGCCATGGAATGACTACCTCCGCTTTTGCATAGTGGTATATGGACACCCGAACCTATTACTACCTCGCAAGGGTTAATGGTCGTGAAAGCATCTGTGGTTTGGGTAAATTGAATCTACTGGATAAAAGTATGTCATCGATAGTAATTATGGTTGGATTGCTGGCTGGGCTGCAGTCACATTCTCAAACTGAAATTGTGTTAAATAATGTCTGCAGAGTTTCTTGGCATTTCTTCTCTGCAGATTTTTCCTTTACGAAATGCCAATAGTTTAATTTGATTTAATAAATTTTATTTTAAAATTATGTAATTTTATGGTCAATTTTTCATGTCAAATTTTATGATCCTTATATGAATAAAAAGCATTTCGTTTCATTATGCCAAAGTATACTTCGGAGGTATTGACCCGAGCTAATATTTTAATCATGCTTAGTCTCCATTGACAGGCGCGTGAATTTAATCCCCAGTCGGTATTAATTCAGGTCGTGATTAGCTGGTATCGGTCTACTTAAATTAATTAGTTCGCGTGATGCCTCATTTATATTCTGCGTTATAATACGTTATTAAAAAGCACGCAATACGGTATATCCGTTTCCCTTTTTGATAAAATGGAGTGGGAATGGATTATGTTTGTTTTTGTTTGTGACGCGTCTTAGTTCACGGCTGTTTTCCTTTTCGGTTAGCCAGTGGCTTGACAATGTATTGTCTTCTACGGTCTTTTTGACACACACAGCCTATATTTAAACACATAGATATGTATGAGACAACATTAGAGCTATTTAAAATTTTTAAACCATATGTTTTTCTTATTGTATGATAAAAGCAACTAAAGAAAATAATATAACTAGCTGTATTTTTAATAGTCATCCATTGTAAAAAAGGATATAAAACCCTAATATTGGTTCTTTCTGAAATAATAAACGTCATGCGTAATATGGTTAAGCAAATTATGTAGACACGATTTACAATGCAACAAGGTATAAAGTTGGGTTTAAGTTTAAACTAACTAACACGGGTTACTTAGTTTAGTTTTAGACAAGCTAGCTCCTAAATATACCATATACACCTTTATGAACCTAACGAACTGACTACCATTCAACCAACGATAACTCCACACATACATATCAATCTTTCCTATTAGACTTTGCGAGTGAACCCACGGACGAATCCTAGTTAACGTTATATGATGACGTAATCATCGAACCTTACCTTAAAACTACGTGAGAACGAATTGTATGCAACACGCAACAACAGAATAAATGGATTGCGTTAATGTATCGGTGTTATGTAAAATGGTGCGGTAAGGGACTTGGATTGAAACTAATGAATTGAAGCCCTTCTTTTTTGTTGTTAGAGTTTGTAGTGGAAGGGTTTTATTAGGTAATTGGGAGATAAGGCAATATAACATAATATGATGATGAATGATTTCTGCCGACCATCTACAGGGATACAGGATGTGTATGTATGTAACATAATAAGGTGGTATTTCTTTCTTCTGCACAAAAGTCTAAACTGAATACAACGATTTCAATGAATGGGCGTAACTTGAACTTAAATTTAGTAAAAGCATTTTGAATTTGAACAGGTCAAATGTGACACAGTATCATCACGTCCATACGGGCACAGTATGATTAGTTTTTCGTGACAGACTGCTAGCCCATCGCCCATTGAATTTACCCTTACTCTTTTAGTTCCATTCTACACCATGCATCGACGGCTCATTAGCATTATATTTACATAGCATTCAAATAAATCTAATAGGCAATAAACCTAAGCCATACTTAGTTTAATAGTCCTAAAACCTTGTGAAGACGCAATAAAACGGTTGTCAGTACCTTGTTCATGATAATGAATCTTATCACGATCTTTGATATTGAGCAGACTAAAGGTTAAGTGCCAGGCCTTGGGTAGGCGATAGATAAGACCTACTTTTTGTATAAAGATGTAATTACTCGGTTAAAGTGGGTTTAAATGTACCTAATAGGAGTGCGAAATAGTACAGGTACATATCACTACATAGTATAAAACAAAGTCGCTTTCTCTGTCCCTATGTCCCTTTGTATGCTTAAATCTTTGAAACTACGCAACGGATTTTGATGCGGTTTTTTTAATAGATAGAGTGATTCAAGAGGAAGGTTTATATGTATAATAACATCCATTAAATAGTGGAGTATGCTATATATTTTATACCCGTGCGAAGCTGGAGTAGGTCGCTAGTATATATATACATATCCGTTCACGGTCTTCTATCTAGTACATTCGTAGTTTGTGGTGGACGGAGCCTTAGAGACATGATAATATCTCCTAGGTCACATTTTAGCACGAATATAGGGGTTGCAATTTCATAGTGAACATTGTTGACAAGTTGCTAACCCATCGCCCAATAGATTCTATTTATCCCTAGTCCCTTACTCCTCGCCTTCTATGCTTCCACGAGTAAAAGCTAAATGAAAATAATTATCGTTCTGCAGCCAAATGTGTCAGTCCTAACACGTTAACACCTTACGCATAATACTATGTTATTATCTATAAGTATACATATGTACTCTCATAGCCGTACAAAGGGTAAATAAGATTCCTAATACCTTTCGGTTGTATGTGTATTATTTTATATACTTTCACGTACTTTAATCCCTTTCGAGGTCGACAGAACCTCGGAGATATAAGATCTCCTAGGTCACTTTTTGGCATTCATTGTATAATACTATCACGACTTTGATTCTGAAAGACATTGCTTGGCCACTTAAGCAAAACTAAAGGAGTTGCATTTATAGTAAATATTGGTGACAGTTTGCTAGCCCATCGCACAGTAAATTCCATTGACCCCTAGTCCCTTAGTCACCTCTAATGGCATTCATATACATATACTCACGTCCTTGTATCACTTTTGGAGTTTACAGTGTGTTAAAATCACTGAGATATAATTCCTCCTAAGTTACCTTTGGCTTAGCGAATGTGGTTTATGATGGCATTAACAAATGTGGAATATTATTAATCAATCATTCCATAGATTCAAGTTAAACTGGAAAGAAAGGCAGCTAGTTAGGATTCTATTTACGTCTGAGACTAGCTCGGTATTATAAACGAGTTAGCTTGTCGTCAAAACATCATTACTCATTGCCCAAACGTGAATGTTTGTAAAATAATTGTTTTGAATCATATTCTTTTGTTGTGTCAACATTGAAAACTTTAGTTAAACACAATGCATGACTTTTGCTTGTGTAATTAGTAATTAGTGATGTAATTGCTTGTAAGAAGATTATCTCTAACAAATACATATTGAATAAGGATGACGTTAGAAATGCTTATAACTAGCGTGTATGAGGAGGTGTATTAATCTCAATGAAGCGAAAAAGTGGTTTTTAGGACCGGGATGGGATGGACGGATGGGGTTGGATTACACCTCTATAGGGAATCAAGCGTGTTGTGTGTATTCTGAGAAATATGTCAATTTCTTACTATCTTTTGCTTTAATAACTATAATACAAAACTGACACTATTATATAAGCATACATAACTATTCACGTTTTACGTCAATATTTTATAGAAATGGAATATTTGAGATAGATTGCCAGCCTATAACCATTATCGATCGTAGAAAATAACCTACTACTTATTTGGGTTATAATGATCAATATCAAAAGGTTTTTATTGACGCTTTTATCGAGTATTAGCAGTAAAATTTAATAAGTAATTTCATTTATGAGTCTTAATTTTGTTTAACAGCATTAATTGCAATTTCAGTTATAGGTTTTTAGTTTATAGCTTCGGGAAAGTTTATGTTTACGTATTAGAAATTACTTTTTATATGTTGGTCTATAAAAGAACTGTTCGGCGTATTATATTATAAATAGCCATATACGTCTTTTTTACCGTTTATTCAATCTGTTTTATTAAGGATCACTTTCTTAATACCTGTCACAGTTTAGTTTACATACACACTCTCGTTTATAATCCTTGAAGGAATAGACAGAACAAAAGGTTCGGAATGACATTTCATTACATTAAAATTTTATTTATTAGTGAAATATAGGTAAGTAAAACGATTAGAAATAACGTCACGCAACGTAGCCGAAACGTCGTCGGGTTAATAATAATAATAAATTTATTATATAAAAACTTACGTGATAAGTACCGTTATTTATTAATCATGAGTATAAATCGCGAATCTGTTAAAACTATGATTAGAAATATATGTAACAAAAACCTTCTAATCTAGTCTTTTTTACGATTTGTTGCAAATATGACAGCTGGATACAATTATCAAGTCCCAGACCATATATTCTATTGTCTATAGCCAGATGAATAAAACTAACAAATCGTGATGGTATTTTTCACATGACAGACAAGGTGAACCGTCATTTGCATTAATACAACCTCGCCTCTTTGCTCGAACGATCACTCAGGATAAGTAACCAGTCTAAACTGAACCCTAGTGTCTTATTATCACTAAGAAAGTATAGGTCAGTTTATATTGGTTTAACGAAACCAAAATAAAATGAACTATATGAATATAGACTTTTGTATGTATCGTGGGTTCAAGTAATGTTGGTTACCTACCTAAGGCAGTCGTCACTGTTTTAACCGTGAGAACGTAAGTGAGAAGCCGTGACCAAGTATTTTAAATATTTTCAGAAATAGCCATACGATTGGCTATTGTGTACGAGTATTATTTACTTGAGCACAGTCCAAGATGGATGAGAAAGTTTACTAAGACTAGACTCAGTTTTCAAAGATGTTACATACATACACATCACGCCTGATTCCCTGTAGAGGGGTAGGCAGAGATCACGGATCTCCATTTGTCCCGATCCTGTCAGACCACTTTCGCTTCATTGACACTCATACACCTTCGCATACACTCTCGGCGGTTATAGGTATTCCTAACGTCACCTTTTTTCAAGATGTTATTAACTGTATTGTATTATGAAATTGATTGTCTTATTAAACTAAATTTGTTCAGTAGGAGTTAGCCAGTAAGTTATTAATGTGCGTTTTATTCGTACATTTAACTATGCAAAATATTCACCCAATACATATTTATCTTTTTAGTCCCTTCTTGTGCTAGATAGAACATAAATATAAACCCAACTACTTCATTTCTTTCTCAACAGAACTAAAAAGGCTATAGTAATAACTAGAATCTATTGAGTGATGTACTATCAACCCACACAAAGTGCTAATCAAAACAACATTGATTTATGTCTTTATAGTAAGCTATACACTTATAGTCAGTGTATTTATAATGGTAAAACCTATAGATTCAATGTATCTATAAAAACTGACAGCACATTCCCATAACTGACAGGTAGCTTCGATGTTTCTCAACGATTATCGATATCGATGTTAATCGATGCAACACTTCTGGGTTTTTGTGGCTATCGCAATAGTTACGCTTGGGTACGTGTTTGATCGAGAATGGAGATGGTTTGTTGCTAGGTGGAAGTGGTATGATATGTGTACTATACATAGATACACCTTAGGTATGCTATACCATATGCCGTACTTACATGCTCATATGCCATAAAGAGGGGTAGACAAGATACTTATATGTATAAGAATTATTTAATTAATGTATATCAAAAACATTTAAATTTACGAGTGTATAAGAATAAGTACGAACGCACAGGAAAGTTACATTTCAATTGGGACTATTTTAGTGTATAAATCAGTGTTTTTGTTGACCCTTTTCGTACTTTTTTATGGTAATTTAAACACTAGGTAAACTAATAGTAACGGGAGTTTTGTTAAGTCATAGCTACTTCAACCTTTAGCCATAGTATTTAGTCGCCAATGATCCACTGCCTTATAACATATGATGATATGAACATAGAAACATTAACATTACGTTAATATCGTGATTTGTTGTATAACTTGAATTGAATTTAAAAATGGGAAACTTCTGAAATCAGTTGATATTTCAAAAGGTTGTTCAGATAAGATTTGACATTGCTTATCATAGTTAAGACAAACTTAGTAACTATACGCTATGTATATATCTACATACGTACATACATACACATCACACCAGATTCCCTGTAGAGGGGTAGGCAGAGATTACGGATCCCCATTTGTCCCGATCCTGACAGACCATTATCGCTTCATTGATATTCATACATCCTCTCATACACTCTCGGCGGTTATAGGTACTCCTAACGTCACCCTTTTTTAATATATATATTTATTTTTTATATATCCGGATGTGTATGTAGATATCTATTTATACATTTATATCCCGTTTCCCTACACAAGTATAGACATATATCACAATGGATTACAACTTTCGTTTCATTGCTATCCATACATCTCATACATATTCTTAACACACTTTTTCATACATGAACCGTGTATGAATAATTCACACATCACTAGAGTCCCCATAATACTACGGTGAGGGGAAAACATCGTAAGGAAACCTACCTAATAGTTAGTGCTTGTAAATGGCGACACGGCTGACCACCTGTCACATTGAGTACTAACTATCTGGTTAACACGTGGGTTCGAGGTGGTCATAGAATTACTACCTTCGCAATTGCGGAGATGGACACCTGAACCTCTGACTAACCTGCAATGGTTAATGGTCGTGAACGCGTACGTACGTACTAGAGTTCCAAACTCGCACCTATGACCTTGTGTAGGTGGTTTTCGTGGGCGATTCAACCTGTCTCGCCGCGTTATAGTAATTGATAGGCTTCTACCTGTATTGAAATCGCAGCCTACAATTCACTTGATTAATGGATACTCTCTACGTAAATAGACATTGAAAAGGGTGACCTTAGGAGTACCTATAAGCGCCGAGTGTGTATGAGGTGAATGTGATTGAAGCAAAAGTGGATTCCTATAATAATCTCCGCCTATCCGTTTATATTGAAACGCTCGTGATATGGATGTGTTAATAGTTAATTGTCCCGTGCTAGTCTGGGTCGCTAAAGAATGCAAACTAGCTGCCGTTCTTCCCGGCATGTTATAGGAGGCGATTAAGGGACTAGGGGTCAATAGAATCTGTTAGACGATAGGGTAGCAACCTGTCACCAATTCTCCATATAATATCACAGCTTCAATATTCATGCTAAAAAGTGAGCTTAAAGATATTATCGTCTCCAAGGTTCTGTCCACCCCAAAAAGGATTAGAGGACGTGAATGTATGTGTTAGTTAATAATAAATTTCGAATGATGAAATACCATCACAGTGCTCATTAGTTGGAGAAAGAGATTCAACTTTTGACAACCCCGAAAAGTTACTTACATATATTCACGTCTCTACTTCCCCGACGGGATAGACAGACTATCGACTACCACTAGCTATCCTAACAAATCTCTCTTGCTATCCACTAACCTTCTCATGCATGCTCTTCTGTTCTTAACGCTACATACACCCAATACATATTATGTTGATCATACATGCAGGACATATGTTAATATATGTGTTTAGTCGCTTTCTTTTATCGCTTCTATGGTTCTGTGCTTTCTCGGGTGTAGATGGAATACTAACTACCTGCTTTTCTACTCTGGGAAGCGTAAGGGATAAGAAATGTTATGTATGGTCCACCGATGTTCTGTATTGTCACTGCAACTCAGAATGTATCACTACATAGTATAAAACAAAGTCGCTTTCTCTGCCCCCATGTCCCTTTGTATGCTTAAATCTTTGAAACTACGCAACGGATTTTGATGCGGTTTTTTTGATAAATGGAGTGATTCAAGAGGAAGGTTTATATGTATGATAACATCCATTAAATAGTGGAGTAGGCTATATATTTTATACCCGTGCGAAGCCGGAGCGGGTCGCAAGTTGCTAATAAATTATTAGTAATGGTATTTGAATGTACTATGAGATGGCTGTAAGATTCTGTCTATACCTAGAAGGGATATAAGCATCCATGTATGCAGTAATCTCCAATGTTTCTATTAATATATTATATAAACTTAATCTCAAATGTTTTATTCAACATAAGTACAAGTACAGTACACTCATTGAAAGTCAAAACATTTGTCTGACATTGGTTGTCTCTTAAGATTGAAATTCCACCGTTTGTTCGGAAGGCCTGGTTCGGAGAAAAAACTTATAGTTATAAAATGTCTATAATTGAACAATAGTGGATTAATTAATTTCCTAATTGATAATTTTTCTAGAAATTAGTATTGTTTAATGTAAATACATATTATCCTCTATTATAATTAGTTGACTTTAAATACCTACGTCTGAATAATAATGATAACCTGTTACAACTATTATTTAAATTCAAATCATATTTTTGTAAACAAAATGTTATGAATAACTTTGATCTTTTTTTGATATGAGTAATGGATCAAAATCGCGAATCGTATATTCGATATTAATTACATTCGATATTTACCATATCGCATTCAAACAATGCAAAGAATGGCCTCGCCTTATTCTAAAGTATTCGATTAGTAAACAATACTTGTAAACGTGCATGGCATATTGTGCTACAATACTCGACAATAACATTGTGTCCTTCACAGATGTAAAATAAAATAGATACCTTCTCTTCTGTACATCCAAAGAGGGATACTCTTGCAGCACTTTTATCCCTCTTTGGATGTACAGAACTTCGGAGATAATATTTTCTCTATATTAGTATAACTGTTGAGTATTTGATGCCATTAATGTGGAATATTTTGTATATTGTATATAATGTATAAATTGTGTATTGTCTAAGAAATTTCGAGGTGGCCATAGAATTACTACCTTCGCTATTGCGGAGATGGACACCTGAACCTCTCAATACCCCGCAAGGCTTAAAAGTCGTGAACCTATTGCATAAAATATTACTTGCCTAACAACTGATTCAGTTATCTGTAACCTAGGGAAGAAAGGTAGCTATTAGAGTTCTCCTTATATCATTAATTAGCATTTGACCTTAGTCTTCACACCTTATTGCCACATATTAGGTCCTCATCTTGTATTACCATGAATAAATTAACTTTACCATTGACGCGAATCTCTGTTTACCGCGCAAGAGTATGTATGCTTTATGGCGACCTGAGAACTACAACATTAAGTCAGATAGCCTCCCTACCAGACTGTTTTAATATATCAGCCAGTAATCGTCGCGTTGATATTTTGGCATGTCTAAATATATTCCAACCCTCTGCTAAGTTATTCTTAGTGACAGCGAATTAGCATAAAGAACTCGTTGCTAACATCGATGTTTTTAATCGAATCGGTTGAACGATTCTCGGTATAGACAATGGAATGTATCGAGTATTAATTTGGTTAAATAATACTACGAGAAGGCAAGTACTGAAACACTTTTCGGGATAGATAGAATCGCAGAGACATATATTGAGCCACTTTTAGCCTTACTATTCGGGTTGTGATATGGTTAATTTTGATTTATGGGTATATATGGTATGGTTAGGGTTGTTTTCTATCTAAGCTATTACTAAGTACCTATATCTGTTGATCCTACATTGTTACGCAAAGGCATTATAATGGTAGGCTAGCCCATCGTTAACTAATATTTATTTTGCATAAACATTACGACTGTTTCTCTACAGTGTGGTAGGCAGAGATCATGATCCCCCATTTCCCCCATTGGTGTTCTAGTGTGCATGTGAAGGTGTATGAGTGTCAATGAAGCAAAAGTGGTTTGTCAGGATCGGGACAGATGGGGATCCGTGATCTCTGCCTACCCCTCTACAGGGTATCAGGCCTGATGTTTATATTCTACTTTCGCTTCATTGACAACCATAAATCTCCTACACACATATATCGCGTATATTGAAATAAATAATGAATGAATCTAATTAGCGATCGAAATGAGATCTGGGTTACTGAGACATAACTAGTTGAATATTTGATGGCCATGCCAGATAAATCACTTTCGAAAGTTCTTTCAAACTAGACAGACGTTTTGAAGACTAAAAGTTAGTGGTTTTTGGTATATTTGATTGTTATTAATCTTTACGGATTACGATTATTTATACATACTCTATTGCAAATTGTACATAAATGGGGGATATTAAACCTTTAGTATAACCCAATATTACATGTATGTTATTAGTACACATCACTACATAGTATAAAACAAAGTCGCTACCCTTAGTTACCCTCTTATAATAGGGCTAAAAGAACTAATTTGATATCTCAACTAAAATAAAAAATACAGTGTAGTATAGTACATACTAGTGACCCGCTCCGGCTTCACACGGGTATAAAATATATAGCCTACTCCACTATTTAATGGATGTTATTATACATATAAACCTTCCTCTTGAATCACTCATCAATCATCTATTAAAAAAACCGCATCAAAATCCATTGCGTAGTTTCAAAGATTTAAACATACAAAGGGACATAGGGACAGAGAAAGCGACTTTGTTTTATACGATGTAGTGATTATAGTAGATTTATAAGTGTACATATTATATGATGTCCACCATATTCGTGAATGAACACTATGTGCGTGCATGTAATGACCTAACCTACCTGTCCGTTTTTTCGAAAGTGGTTATGTAACTCAAAACATTTCTGAATGGCACATCTGACGAATCACACAAATTATTTCGATACAGTCTGCGAAACACGGATCCGTCGCTTTTTGTCTCTCCTAACGTTGTATAACGAATGTTACTAGTGATGGCTATTATAACTATTGGTAAACAGTAAATACTCAATACTTACTGTGTTTACGATATCAAAATTTTCATTTTAATATGAAGGGGTTAGGGTTTAGAAGAAGATTAGTACTGAGAAGGTTAATTGATTTGATTGAAGCGAGAGAGTATTGTCAGGATTATTCAAAGAAGGTTATGTATAGCATGCCGCGAGGGAAAGAGGCATAAATATGTATGTATATGTACTTGTCTCCCCATATATTAAAAGTTCTAAACAGTCTGAAACACTGTATAGTAGCCTAAAAAAAATTTGTATAATCCTGTCGACAGTATAGTGGTATCATTATCACTTAATGGTAATTCCTTAACAGAAACCGAACAATAAAAATCCATTATACCTTATGAATGAGTCGTCATCCCGATAATCACTTAGTCACAACAGTAGTAAATGCGTCACTCATTTACCGCGTCATTCAATAATTACTCGACGACAATAGAAACTGTAGTCACATCACTAGTTTTCGCAAATACATTTAGCAATGAGTTTTGAATGTTTGTTTTTTGTCGAACTCTAAGTACTTACTTGAGTTTGCTTACCTACTTAGTATACTTACTATCGCTTTCATTCCATATGTTCTTGGGTAAACCGGTAAGGTTGTTTTCATTGACTATCAATTACTGGTTGTAAGAATATTGTTATTCTTTGTTACGTTAGTGTAGGTCTTTGTTAGTTTTACGAAATGAAAAAGTAGTGATCAGTTTTTTTATTCCCATTTCACTTAAATATAATATAACCGCAACGCATGCCGTAAGAAGAGACTAAGTGATGTGAGGTTTTTAAAGGTTTTTTGGATGATATTTTAATAACTATCTAGAGTAGATTATTTCGTAGCATGGGCGATACTTCAATATCCTGAGTAGATTATTGGCATTCTCCAGTGTCCAGAATTGGTCCAGAATGCCCAAAATGTTACTAATATGTATCTTCCGAGAAACCTAACGTCATATTTAGCCTATTATTGGGAATAATTATGCAAGAAAATTAAGTATATTTTGGTTAAAATCGCATTTATGGAGTTTATCTACGTCCAATGCCGATAAATAGGTACATCTAAGAAAAACCTAATCCATGTCGCCTTTTACGATATGTCGAGTTGAAGGCAGCTGGTTTCACATATACATAGTAATGTTGGTACAAGCATAGATAATTATGATAATGACATAGATATATGTAAGATATGAAGATGATATACTCGTATACATACGTAGATAGTCTTATAATAGTTATCAAACTGACGTCATACGGTCGCAAGTAAAAATTCTCAGGGCCGAAGTAAATTGAGAAATGAACAGGTGTTCACTGTATCAATACTGTAATGAAAGGCTCTGAGAATACGTGACGATCGCCATTTTGAAATGGCTGGGGTAATAATAGAGACAAGTTTTATCTCAATACTTATATGTTCACGTCTTTTAATCCCTTTCAGAGTGGATAGAACTTAGGAGAACTGAGAACATCTTGTTTACATACTACCATGTATATTGGTATAATATAGGTGATAGATTGCTAGTTTATCGCCCAATAGATTCCATATACCTAACCCTAGCAGTTACATATACTGTAGAAAGGGGTGAACAGAACTAAAGGTTTCTTTAGGACTTGTGTACTTATTGTCGAGTATAAAGGTTAAATATATTGACGTTAGTAACCAACCTATTTCGCTGAAATATATTTTTTATCTTAGTCCTATACTATATTGAATAATGTGATGGAGGTCCTTCGAAGGTTGTTGAAGGATCTGTTTATATATGTCATACTCATAACACTTACGTTGGATACTTTTTATCTAATGTATCTACGAAAACAACAAATAACTAATTGATGTACAACTAAGATTTACCCAATAATTAATACCTAAGGCAGCTAAATACATCTATGGTTCCAAGTTTCTGTCTACGCATTCAAAGATAAGTAACATATACAAGTGCAGGTGTTTCAATGGTACGTACTGAGCAGGGCTAAACAATAGTTGTGAAATGTCAGCAGGTTACGAAACCTTACAAAGTAAGACCTTGTATGTAATACACGAGACGAAATCATAACGTGCATTCCAGTGCTGTCTAGGACTTTAAGAAGATAAATAGCTGCCTATCTGTGCTTCTTGTTAAGTGTATAGCAATGGTAGTATTAGGAACGATAACATAGCACAGTATCGCCGTAAATAGGCACTGACTATTACCTATCCTGAGGGATAGGCAGGTTTCCTCACGATGTTTTCCCTCACCGTTAGAGATCTTGCGTGCATTCTTATACTTCCAAACCGATTTCGCTTTATTGTAATCCATTAGAAAAGAGAGAATGATCTTTATTCACTGCATATACATAAGCAAACTCACAAAACGAAGTATTAGTATAGTGTAAGAAAAGGGTATAGCCTTATTGCCATCTGCAGCCAGACTGCAGCGCTGGTACTCCGCCAGTACCATTAACATATTACATTAAATTTTTGCCAACATTTACTATCTACTAACGGCGAGATTTGTCACTTTTGTTATTCCGCGAACAACTTGACACCTTTACTGAACTGCTATTGAACTGCGATTTTGTAAAAAAACTTTTGTACCCTGCATTTAAAATCCTAAGGTCACATTCGCATTTTCCCTTTACCCAGTGCTTGAGGCTAAACGCACGTGGTATATAATTAGTGTAAAGTGGCCCTTATTAAGCGAATAGGGTTATCGAACAAAGGACAGGAAAAATATATTTTCCTCTTAATTGTATTTTATGATAATTTACCTAAATGACCTACCTGTGCTAGTCTGAGACTTAAATAGGATGCTAATTAGCTGTCTTTCTTTTGTAAGAGGTAACTATGGGCATTATTAGTTGAATTTATGTCCATCTGTTTAAATATAATATATACCTAACTCTATTTAGTTTTGTCTCTGTTAATTCATTGTATTGTTTCTACAAAAGTAATGTGATAGGTATTTCAATTGTTCTGACAGTCTCAACAGGAATGTTTCCACTAATTGCAAAAGAATAATAAGTCATTAACCATTACGGTATGATAATGGTCTGTACATATTTGTGACATGATAACTTAAATACGCAGTAAGTAGCTTGATAAAAACAAAGACGAGCAATAATAATCTAAGTTATAATGACCCATCATTAATGGCATGTAGGAGGCGACTAAGGGACTAGGGGTCAATGGAATGTAACGGGCATAGGCTAGAAAGCTGTCTCCAATATTCATAATAATATTATAGTTACTTATGCTAAAATTAACCTAGGAATTGTATAGTCTCCGAGGTTGTGTCCATCTCGAAAGGAATAGAGAAAAGATGAGTTGTATTTTGTATCATTAAATTCGGCATAACTACTTTCATACATACAAAATGGAACGAAGTAAACTATCAACATACATATGTATGTAGTACTAGCTACTCATGTGATAACCCTAAGTTAAGACCTAAAATACTCAACACGTTACTCGCATACTTCCATTAAGAGGCTGTCAGGGGAAACTGAACTTTATGTTCTAAGCTATAAGAGCTAGAGATTCCATTAGACGTCGTACCAACACGTGCTTGGTACGAAGTTATGTGCGCGCGCAACTTATTTTCCCCCTACTAAATAGTGTACAATGGGCTAGCAACCTGTCACCAATATTACGTGTCAATGCTATCATAATAATGGATAGAATAAATAATATATACATACATACATACCTGATTCCCTGTAGAGGGGTAGGCAGAGATCACGGATCCCCATTTGTCCCGATCCTGACAGACCACTTTCGCTTCATTGAAACTCATACATATTCTCATACACACTCGGCGGTTATAGGTACACCTAACGTCACCTTTTTTCAATATAGCGTCTATCTGACTGTTATGTCTTATTAGGCCGGCCCCTACGTAACCGCCCTTCCACTTCACTCATAAATAATAATAGTTAAAGAACAGAAAGAGAGAAAAACATTTATTCACAGCTTACATACATTTTGACACATTATACACAGTATGACACAACAACAATACATATAAGGAGCAGGCACTTGATGCAGTGACAAGGTGCTGTCTCAGTAGTAGAAGTAATTTGGATCAAATTGGAGACAGGTGCATGTAGCGTGAAGAACATAAGAGCATGTATGTGAAGGTTAATGGGTGTGGGTGAAGCAAAAGAGATGGTTCCAAGTGGTCAAGATAGTCTCTGCCTATCCTTATGTAAGTGATATAGCTTCTGTCCACCCTGAAAAGGATGAATGGGCGTGAGCATATTGTGTGTATGTAAAACTATCTTGCACAACTTGATTATAATGTGATTTCCTATAGCCGTGACTAGTTAAATTATAGTTTACTGTTAACAGTTACTAGTTTCTAATATCAATTGAGATAATTACTTTACATAGAACACATACATAATTATACGCGTCCTTTAATCTCTTTAGGAGTAGACAGAACTTTGGAGACACGATAATATGTCCAGGACAATATTTAGCATACATATTGAGGTTGTAATGTCATATGGAACGTTAGAGACAGGTAGCTAGCCACTCGCCATTTAGATTCTATTTGTCCCAAGTCCCTAAGTTGCCTCCTATGACATGCCGGGAAGAACGGCAGCTAGTTACCATA
Organism: Leucoptera coffeella; assembly: GCA_030578115.1. NCBI lineage: Eukaryota > Metazoa > Arthropoda > Insecta > Lepidoptera > Lyonetiidae > Leucoptera > Leucoptera coffeella. The sequence goes on along the minus strand of JAMBLF010001435.1, from coordinate 5,250 downwards.
CTTTTAATGTCTCTGTTACAGTTACGTAACGTATCTAATAAGGAAAACATCGTAAATAAATCCAATCTATAAAGTGCCCAAGTCTGTTTACCTAATAAAGTAATTTTGTTGACACGATATTAACTAATATTGCGGAGCGAAATTGATAGGATAGCTATTGATACAGCTTAATATAACCTACTAGTCTAATTAAGTTGGTCTCTGCCTACCCCTTTGTATATGTATGTATATAATAACTAGTATGTTTAGTTAACATATTTTTCTCAACTTCGTTGTACGTAATTTGAAGAATAGAAGAGATGTATGAGAAGGTTAATCGGTGTGAGTAAAGCAAGAGATTTATCTGGACCGTTCCAGGTGGTGATCGTTAGTCTCTGCCTATCCTGTTAGGGATATAGAGGCGTGAATATATTTATGTATGTATGGTTAAGTAAAATACTGCGAAATGCCATGTGAATCAAGTTTCAATGGAAAAGTTTCCAGTGAAACCTAGTGCTTCTAGATACTGCGTTGAACGAGTTGTTTAGTGTTTTCACACACTCTAATCTCGGTCTAGATCGTGAAACGTTACGACTGTACGCCGTTGGGGGTAAACAGAGCAATGAACAACAATTGACACTAAATGACTTCTAACTAAACATTCAAATGTATATCTTATATAAAAGAATGGTATAAGTTCTTCTGTCCCGTGCTAGTTTGGAACGTAACAAGAATTGTAAGAGTCGTAGAAGTAGGAGACGACAGGGACTACTGGTCAATGGAATCTCTTGGGCGATGGACTAGCGACCTGTCGGCGAGGATATCGAACCAATTGTGCATCTAGACAGCACTTAACACGATAACTTGTGTTCCTTTTACGTATATGTTTATTTAGGTACTGTTTTTTATTTCTTTATATTGTTCCTTACATATACACGTATTTTCTTCAAATCATTATACACTCAAGACGGTCGGAAATTGAACTTGAGACCTTTACTTTTCAAGTAATGAGCAACCATCAATCATTTGTGCTGCCCGTTTCAAATGTGATTAATGAATGCGAAAATGAAAGTAATCTAAGAACGTGTTTTACCATATGGTAACGGGATAAGGTCATCTTTGAGAGCAGATGAAAGGATGTAAGGATATAGTGTAAGGACCATATGGTCAATTGAGGTTCTTTGTAACAGGATGTTCATTGTCACTTTGATTAAGTCAAGAATGTAAATGCATACAGTTGCAAAGTATGGAATTATCTTCGAAAGAAGTGTCTGAAATAGGCAATAAGTCTATCGATTAGATATTTCAGTATGATGTAGAGTTTTTTTTTATTGATAGGTGTTTATATTCGAGTCTCAGAACTTATACCTTGTTGCAAATTAAGACAAATGTCGAATCACTTTGTTAATAATGAAATTATTATTAACATTGAATAACTATCAAGTATGAGCCATGATAAGAAAACAACGAGCTGCCTTTCTACACGGAATGAAATGAACACTAAGGAATTTAAGGTCAAAGGAACCTTTTTGGGTAATGGGCTATGTACCCGTGATCTTTAAGTTAATACATTTATACACAGACATCTTAACGACTTTTCTTTTCATAATAGTGGTTAGCCTACTTCTTTGTATCTTATTGTTCGAGACTTTCATTGATATACAGTTATGTTTCGTTGAATTGTATAGTTCATACCTACAGTTTTTGTGTACGTTTTTTGTTCAGTCTCTTCCAATGTTTTTTGCTTCACTGACGCGTACTGGTTTTTTGTAGTCAGAGTATCAAAACAAACTTAACCTGATTGTTTGTTTACATATAAATAGATGCATTTAAGTATTATGATATATTGTTATATATGTACATATTTTTTTTAAGATTTGTAACTAGTCTTTAGGAATAGAACAAATAACTAAGTAGGATTATAAGATTTGGTGTTGAAGAATTGAATTGATGTTTAAGGTGTGCTTTGACAACCAAAGTGACCAAACTCTACATAAATACATACATATACATTCATGTTCTTTAATTCCTTTCGGGGTGGACAGAACCTCGGAGATATAATATCTCTTAGGTCACTCATCAGCATGAATATTGGGGTTGCGATGTCATAATAGATTTAAATAACTTCTTGATTACCAATACCTCTACAAAGGCAATAAATAGTAAATGATCATAAGTAAGTTTGAGTAACTATGACTATTAATGAAAAATTTGCCTTAAGTAACCAAAGATTGTCTTAAAACACCAGAGTTCACGACCATTAACCCTTCCGGGGTAGTCAGAGGTTCAAGTTTCCATCTCCGCAATTGCGAACCCACGTGTTGACCAGGTAGTCAGTACTCAATGTGTTTTTTATTACGAAAATGTACATAGAAATTCATTAAAGTTCACTTTCATTGGTACATGCTTAAGCGGGATTTGAACCCTGTACCCACTGATACAGAGCCAAGCCCCAAACAACTGTGCTACGTCGAATTATTAGTTCAAAAATTAACACAGTAACTCCTTACTGATATATGTTGCTTATTTCTTAGTCCCAAACTATCACAGAACAATCAATGTACTGTTAGTTTACTATGACATCGCCTTAGTAAGCAAGCATATCCAATTACAGATTTGGCTATCTACTAACATTTTGTGTGCCGCGGAATTGGAGCAGAAATATTTACTTTCATATATGGCTTGTGTGTCATTAACTTGTTTAGTACATATGTATATATAGATCACATACCGACGAGTGTGTATGAGGATGTGTATGGGTGTCAATGAAGCGAAAGTGGTTTGTCAGTGGTATAAATGGGGATACGTGATCTCTGCCTACGCCTCTACAAGGAATCAGGCGTTATGTGTATGTATTAATGTATGTAAATCACGTATGTTACAGGTAGATTTAACTTGGGAGATAGTTATGTGTGCATTTTCGGTTATTTTTAGCTTAATTATCAGGATACTAATGACCTCAGTTAATAATATCTATATTAGTGAGTACGCACCTGAACCTCTGATTTCCCCGCAAGGGTTAATGGTCGTGAACGCGTTTCTCTTAGTAAAAAAAGAAACCAATTGACAATATATTCGATATAATGAAAAATATACCTATAGTTTCATAACCCTGTACATCTCTTTGGATATTATAGTTGTAATGAAATGAAACGCAACAATTTTTATTCAACATAAGGATCATAAAATCACTTATTGAAAGACCAAAACAAACATTTTCACATGAAAAATTTACATTTAAATTAGATCTTAAAAATAAATTAAATCTAAACTATTGGCATTTCGTAATGGAAAACCTGCAGAGAAGAAATGCAAAGAAACGTGTGATGAATGTATTAACATGTATATGTATTAATATGCATGTAGTTTCGGTATGTAGTGTGGAAAAACATGTATATTAATGTACTACAGTGTAGTTTAAACTTCCTATTACCATTAATATATGGATATAAAGTTAACGTTCTAGAAATATTATGTATTACATTTCCTCAATTCTTTATTCAAACGAAGTGGGTAATAGTTTCGTAATGATTATATGGTTCAGAATACGATATGTGTGTAATAAATCACTTAGTAATGTTGAGAATTAAGTTGAATTATTTAAAGAAATTAAATTTAAGATTTCATACTAATAAACCTGGGGCTCAATTCTACTAATGCTTATTGCAATATCGTAGGTCTAAATCACTTCAGGATGTTTGATGTTGATCGTGGAATGGTATAAGAGACAAAATTCGTTATTTTTAAGACGAAATTTGACATTAATGCTAAGTCATCCTTACATTGTTACTCAAGTGCTATTGAACTACGATTGGGTCCTTGATGATGTGGTTTGTCAGTGAGACAGATAGTAATCCTTGATATCTGCCTACCTCTACGGAGAATCTGACTTTATTTGTATGTATGTATGATCTCAACCAACAAAAACAACCTCAAACATCAACTAACTCAACCCTTCATTCCTTACAGAGGAGTCTTCCCATGGAAGCACACCAAATCGCAGGAACCTTCCGGAGTATCCTGGCGCCTCTTCAGCAGCAAGTCCAGCGGCAACCTGGTCTCCAAGACCCTGGTGGCTGAAGGGCATAAGTCCCTCAGCCCAGTCTCCAGCAATGTGGCGTCTCCTCATCATCACAAGAGGCAAGGGTCCTCTGCCAGCGAGAAGCAGTTTGAGGATCTGATAGCTAGTTCCATAGCGCTGATACAGCATGATAGGTGAGTTGTCATGATATGAAAATGTTTATGATTGTTAACCCTTAAGAGTTGTCAGGGATTCATGTCTATATGACCGCGATTACTAAGTTAGTTAGTTAGAGGAAACATCCAATGTGACAGGTGGTAAACCATGACGCCGTATGGAGATACTAATTTTGAGCTATATCGAGAAATAGGTAGTTTGCTTTTGATAATTTCTCTCACCGAAAGTTTGGAATGATCCTTACAAATCTCTCTGGCTTCACTCACACCCAATAACCTTCTCAGTCATGCTCTTCTGTTCTTCACACTACGTACACTCGCCTTGAGAAAAATACATACATTAATGTCCTTCGATTCCTTTCAGGGTGGGAAGAACCTGGAACATTTAGTGTACCTAGGTCACTTTTTAGCATAAATATTAGGGTGTCATATAGATATACACATTAATGACAGGTTGCTAGCTCATCGCCCAATAAATTCCATTTACCCCTAGTCCCTTAGTCGCCTCCTACGACATGCCGGAAGACGGAACTATTACTTAACACTTTAAAGCGTCACATTATAGTGAGTAGTGATCTAGTTTAGCGAAGGGTTAGTAACCTCGAAGCCATTAAAGTTATCTGGAACGAGCCACAAGTCGAGAGGCAAAGTGCGTGTCGAGTGACTTGCACTTCATGACTGTTCCCTTAAAGGGAAGACAGAGGTTCTCGTGTGTCTAAAGAGACATTGGTATTTTTGGAATTTTCGTATTGAACATTGAATATCTTTCCATTATGTAAAGATTAAAGAAAGATAAAAGGTTCGAGTGTGAAGGCTTAAGTATGTTTTCAATTATAAGGGTATCAAGTTACATATGGGTTTTGGAATTAAAAGTCGGTGTCAAATTTATAATAGGATTCTACAGTATAAAAGCTTTAAAGATATACATATAATTACATGGTGTTAAGTTTCCTTTTTTATTAGTCCTTTGATAAAAAAATTTATTTATAATCACGTCCTCTTATCCCTTACTGGATGTACTTACTACTTACTGGACGCCTTAGTCCATTAATACTTTTTGTAAAATAACAGTTC